>ML815070.1:22599-42253 GCA_009831015.1 Picea engelmannii
ATTTTCTCCAACCTCTTTAGTTTACCACTAACAAGGTAACCAATGAAATGTATGGTCAATTTCACCATTTGCACAATCTCTCATGAGTTGTTAAAGCTGTTACATGGCCTAGGATTTAATACTAAGGATGCACCATTACCCCTTAGGGTTAACATAACCAATTTCTCCCCATAGGTTAGAGTGTTCTTAGGTTCCACTTTAACCATGATTTTGTAGGATGATGAAGAGTTATTATAGGCCACAAATTATTTAGATAGTCCTTTGGATGAACTTTGACTTAGTCTTACTATCATATTCCCCCTTGGGACTAACCACTCCACTTGTGTGCCCTTATACTCCATTCTTCTTGGTGAGATTGATTACTTTGATTCTTTCTTGAATTCCCAATTTTCACTTGATGAGGATACCTTAGCCCAATTTTCCATAATAGAGTCTGTTGATGTTCCCATGGAATGGGATGTTGTTGAATATTTTAAGGACGAGAAGACTTCAATGAATTTTATAGCTCATGTTAAACCTGGCACAATTTTCTAGCTATCTTTCATGGGTGTAAGACCTTGAACTAGATTTTTTGGTACCTTTGGATCATTCCCATTCCCATGGTTGGATCAACAAGGTTTATTCTTGAACTAAAATATAGGATTAGGATCTCCTTTTGTAATGTTTCATTTTAACCTTTTTTCATCCAAATTTACTATAGGATCCATCCCATTGGATGTTGGCGCATTATCCCAATTCACTTCTACACCTTTCAACACTTCTAATGATGGATTTCCCTAGAGTAACTCAAATTTTCAATTTGGCACACATCCTAAGTTTTTTCGAGAGGATTGGGATCTCTTCTAGATTGAGTTTGAATTGTGAATCATGTTCTCCTTCTCCTTTCTCATCTATTTTTGTCTATTCCCATAAGGGTCTGTATCCTTTTTGGTTATTTGTTGTTGCACATCGTCTTTGTTTGATTGCTTACATTTTTTAATGATGTTTACTTTATCCTTTTCATTCTATCTTCATGCAAACCATCACCATTTGAGAGGAGGAATGCACTCGGGTTTCATTGATTACTGTGCATTTTTCACTTTATTTCTTTTCACCACATGGGATTTCTAATACTTGAGACCTAAGTTTCTTGGAATGTGAGCAACCACCTCTTCTCTCGATTCTTGCATTCTTTGAACCATGAAAAAATAATAAATGATCATAAAACAAAAGTAATAAGGGAAGAAAGGAACCATTATGAGTCTAGGGATTTTAATAATTTGTTAATTCCCATTGAATCTTATTTGGGTAGTTATTGGCGTCTCCCTTGACCATAGAATCTAGATAAATTCATCTAGTTATGTCCTTCCATATAGTTATCAAGGTCGGTGATTTTTTTCAAAGAACATTTTTCTCATCAAAATTGAGTTTCTATTTTTCTAATTTTCCTATCAATACTTGTGCATCATTAAAAAGAATGCACAATTTGCACCTTTGGTTGAGTAATTTTCTCCATGGTTTCCTTTGAAAAGGATGCTTCCCATGTTAGTATTTTCCTTATTTCTCCGTGTCAAGGGATGTCTTGCATCAACCTTCCCATGTTTTGCTATCTCCCTTGAGCAAATATTATTGTCTTAACCATTCATCAAATATCTTATTACCTTATGCTAATTGAAGGGATTAATCATTCCCTTTTTTCAAAAAATCTACTCCTATTGACCATGACACATTTTCTTTGGGATTTTTATCTACAGGATTGGTACCATGGGTTCCACTTGTTAAATTTTTTACTTATATAGCTAGCAGTTACAGTTCTTCTTTATTATTATAATCATTTAGTACATTAGATGCATAAATAAGATCACTGAAAGAGAGGCAATAACATAAACAATAAAGACACACAGATTATCCTGGGAAACCCTCATGGGGGAGAAAACCTAGCAAAAAATCCCTCAATATAGATAGACCAAAGACTGAACAAAAGATCCTCCTCCACTCCTTCACTAGGAAGAGTAGTGCACCAATTAACTGAGAAATACCAAGACATAGACCAAGATCCCTCCTTGACGTCACCCCTAGTTGCAAAAACTACTCCTCCAAGACTTTCACACTTCTTCATAGCTGCAGAGCTAGTGTGGTGAGTGTGTGTGTACAAATGAGGCATTGGCCTCTCTTATAAATAATGTTCTGGCCAGCTTATAATTATATCCGGGCTGACCTGTCACTTTACCCTCTTAATTTACATTTAGTTGTCAAGGCACAATAGGGTCGAATTTTACTAAGGCACAATAGGGCCTAATTAAATATAATATAATAATATTATTCAATGCTCTCTCAGGTAGAATATTCTTCGAAGTTACAATATTTCAACACCACTTTCCTCACTGGTGGAGTTCCTCACATTTGGCAGTGGATTATCATCATTAGTCCCTGGAAAAATGATTCCTTTCAATGTTCAATTTCAAATCATTTATTCACAATGCTAGTATTTTACTAGTACATTGGTGCCTATTTTCATTGTCGATGGGTTACCTTGTGTCTAGTAGGGATTTTCATTATTTATTTTTGACTCGATGGTTTCTACCATTTTTGGATCCAACTCATTATCACATGTGAAGAATCGTACTTATAAGTGTTAGAGTTCTATATTTAGTTGAAGACCATGGACATTTATGTTTTCTTCAAGCCATCATTGGACCTTGATTTGGATCTCTTTTCCACCAATATTTGATTTCTTTACACTTGCACACATATCTTCTAGATTTGGGATCTCATCTTATTCAATTCTGTGCCATACACTTTGGTAGAATTATACCACTAATGTTAAAGGATGTATAGATGATGTACTTTAGCATGGTGTTCCCACTTTTTTGAGCCATGGATCCATTTATGTATGATGTATTTTGGCATACCCTTCCCATTTTTTTGCACCATGCTCCATTCCTCTCTTGTTCTTGATATGAATCATACACGAGCATGAGTATGTCCAACTCATGAAATAAATGATGATTATCTTACTTTTTTCTTGTGTATGCATGTAATTCCCTTCTCCTTTATTTGGTAGGTGGCTTCCTCTCTAGGGTCTTGAAAGTCCATTTTGGTGAAGAAAAACATAATCCATTTCAACCATGTGAGGCTTTGTAGACCTCATACATTAGGAGGCATTTGTTATTGTGATATTTTATCTTGCATGTAACCAATATTCCTAATCCTGAAATGCATTGTAACATGCTCGTATATTATGCATGGAGGTACTAGACTATTCTACAACTTGGGAAATAATTGCATTTTCATGCTTAGGTAGAACAATGCATGTATTTCCTTGAAATGAGTGTTGATAGTGATCATATTGGGAATTTTTAGTACTATCCATTTTGACATGTTCAAACTTGACCATGTTCTACTCTTGAGTTGAGTGCACTCAAAGCACATATATTTCAAGAAAACTATTGAATGTGAAGCTAGTCTTCATGCAACCCCTATAAGGGTCAAAACGTCTATAAAAATGCCTCCTTCTCATGGAATTGATAGCTTTTGGTTTTAGGAGCATGATCTCTTCTAGAAATTGAGGAATATTTACGATAGTGTTATTCTCTTCTTATCATACAAAGGAATCACCAATTTGCACATTTGTCTTAACTTGGCCTTTTTTCTTGTAGAGGATTAAGAGGATCCATTAAAGGCATTGAAGACCTTTGAAGTAGATGGAGCCTTAAGAGGAACGAACCCCAAGCAGAAAGGACCCAGAGCCATCTCACCATAGTAAGGTATGGATCAACTATTATATATTTTCTACTTGTAATGTAATCGCCTCCCCCACCCCCTACAGCTTTAACCAATTTATTTGTGTTTATTTAATGTTGATATCATACTTTGTGTTCATTAAATTAATCAAGTAGATCTAGAGGGGTCTCTATGTTTTGTAAGTTAGATCCACTTTTTTTCTATTCTAAAGTAGGGAAGGTGTTTTTTTTTGTCTTCTATGTAGGATTCTTCTAGTTCGACCTTATTTTCTCTCTCTTTCATTTTATATTGGATGATTCATCAAGAAGTGCAAATTACAAGTTTTTATCCTCTCTTCTCTCTTCAAGATCTAATTTACTTTCTTGCTTACCTAACTTAGTGGAATAAAAATCATTTCTTATTGTCTTTCATTAGCATATCAATATACTAATGGAAAATCAAATAATACACACCATACCAAAAACAAATCCTTCAAACTTACCTTATCTCGAAATATTACATTACATAAGGTTTACCATAAGGTTGCATTAGCATAAAACTAATATTGTCGCATTAAAATGAATAACTACATTACTATAAGGAGCATGTTGACTCATTTTTAAACTTAGTCATTTTCATGGAAAAGTCTCCTCGATATGTCTAGACCATAACCTAACTAACTTAACAACAATTTTATTAAATACTATATTTATCCTTAGTAGAGTAGAGACCTTAGTTGGTCATGGTCAAAGTTCATGACCAACATATTTTATTCCAAGCGTGTAGAAAATGTATGCTCCATGAAGTCAATTTATATTTATAGTTTCCAGTACAACACATTCTCAAAACAAAAGGAATGAGGCAAATTGCTCTCTCGTTGGGATTCAACTAGAAACCCACCAACACCAGGAGCCTCCACACATTCCCTTCCCTAAGATCACTCAAATCATTATATTATATATATTCATTTTATATTATATAATATGGTTGTATTAATGTGTGTAATTACTCCCACCGACTTTGGTGGTGAGTCCCACCTATGCATTTGCACATTGTTCTCACACGAGTGTGAAGTGAATGGAATTTTTGGTTAGTTATATATTGTCAACTCAATGTCCCCCATGTGAAGTGCCCCTCATTTGTTGAGAATTCTTGCTCCTCTTTTCTTTTTTGACTCCACGTTCCAATTCCAATTATTCAAGGACATTCTTCTCAAATTTCGAAGAGAAAATATTTTGCCAATGTTGGTTGTCGTCAACTATTGCCATAGTTTTATATTTTACAAGTAAGTTTCGTTTTGAGAGGGTTGCCAAGAATCCATTCCCTTGAAATTAGGTAAAGAGAGAAAACATTGTGATCTCTATACAAATCTAATGAGTACATAGGCCGACTTTTCAAGTGAGTACAATTTCCACTACAAATGGAATTTGGTCGTCTCATGATGATGTGTACGTTTTGCTAATGTTGTGTTGAGCCCATCTCTCTCCCATCCCACCTCACCAAACACAATTTAGATCTTTGTCCCAAATTATATATATATTATGCATGAAATATTTAGAACATGTTTTTTAAGAAAACTCTAGAAAAAACTTATTTTTTTTTAATAAAAAGTCCAAAATCTTTATAAACTGAAAGTCTTGTCAATGATTAATGAAAGTATTTGAATTAGTTAAATAAACTCATTATTTGATTAAAATAATTTTTAAAATATTATAAATTCTTGAGAAAAAAATAATTTTGGTTGGAATCGAAAAGTGATGCTAACAATAGCATCATTTTTTTTAAGGTTAAAATTATAACTCTTTAAAACCTCTAGACTTGACAATCGGTACCGTTGTAATCAAAACCTTAAAATCAACCCTCGAATTGAAAAGTGGTGCTCTTAGTAGCACCTCCACCATTTTTAGAGATAAAATTACAACCTTTTGAAATTGTGGCCTTGACAACCAGTACACTTGGAACCAAAATCTTAAAACTAACCTCCAAATTGAAAAAATGTGCTATCAGTAGCACCATCTTTTTTTTAAGCTTGAAAATGCAACATTTTAGAAACTATCACCCAAAAAAGATCCATGTTTTTGCTGAGACATGTGATTTCAAAAAATGATAACCACATAAATCCATCATAAATAGTCCATCCCTGATGTCAAATACCAATGTTCCCAAAAAAATACAATATTTTCCAAAGTATAGTCCTATATACATGCACAAAAGATTCTATAATAGTGAGTCTTTTTAGTAACCAAAGTGGAGTCACAAAACTTATGCAATAGACAATTGATTATGTAGATAGTTTAGGGTTATGATTTTCTTCGATAAAAGGCATGTGATAGAACTCAAAATGCTCTCCATTCCTATCTTCTAATACATTCCATTTCCCTAGATCCAGCCGAAGGCCCTCTTTAGAAAACAAATCTTCCTCCAAGTTGTGCTCCTTGTATACATGTTGAATAAAAACCATATCAAAAGAGTCCAGGATCTTGAAGACTTCCTCAAGCAGAAAAATAAGCTGTAAGTTATGACATTTCTGATATTTCCTTGCCCAATTTATAGCCAGCATAGAGTCACCAAATATTTGTAACGACTTTACTCCCTTTTCTAAAGTAAAAAGGAGAAGGAGCTTGAGAGACATTAATTCTGCATAGTTATTAGTTCCTTTTCCAAACCCCATATACATTTTGAAGGAGTGTGAGGATGAGAGCCATAAAACAATACCCTCCCCGTAGGATTTATTGTTATTTTAGGATGCCCCATCAAAATAGGCCCACGAATTTGAAGTGTCTATGAGAGTTTCTGTTAGGACTCTTGTGGGGCTTGAGTCCTTTTCTTGTGGAAAATGAGATGGTGTTGTGTATTTTTCCTTGAAGATGGCCGCATTCTAAGCTATCCAAGCACCCCAACACACTATCAAGGGAAGAACTTTTATACTTCTGTTTGCAAATTTTTAAACCCACTCTTTCCAGGCATGTTCCACGGATGGTCCATTCCAAGAACATACTTGTTGTAAGGCTGACATCTCTTCTTGCCAAATTTGATTCACAAAAGGTAAATTTATGAAGAGATGAAGAGGGGTCTCGTTGCTATATTTACATAAAGAACATCACCATGGGCCTTCAATTTTCCTATTCTTTATTTTGTCCCATGTCGAAACTTTATTGACTATGAGACACCACATGAAGATTCTAGACTTTAGCAGACAATGAACTTTCCATAGTCCTTTCCACCACCATAGTGGCTCTTGTAAATGTTGAACATTGTTTAATTGTATGTATCCTAGTTTTGGAGTGTAAATTTCTAAGGGCGCATGCTTCCAAATAAGCTCATCCTCTCAATCCACTAACTGTATATGAGCCGATTTTAAATATTGAATATAATTTGTCCATTGATCTTCTTGATCTCCTACTAAACCCAAGTATACATGATTGAGACATTCTTGGCTCCATATGGAGGTTCGAACTTGATCAACAATTTGATTTAAATGATAGATTCCTTGAATATGTAAGGCTTGGATCAATTCAGGCGGGAAAATATGTGATCTATCACTTCTTGGCCATGGATCCAAGATGATTTGAATTTCAAACCATTGCCCACCCTCAAGACCATCTCCTATCACTGCAAAGGATCTAGTGATTTCCTTCCAAATTATAGAACAGACAAAACACTATTTTTGAGGATTATCGATCCGATCCAATACTATATCTAGGTGGATATATTTTTGGATGGCTAAATTAGTCCACTTGCTAGAAGAAATCCATTTTCCTTCCAGTAGGTTTTGAAAGAAATATGATAAAGGGTCTGATATTTCTCGAGGGCCCCAGACTTTAGCTACTCCCAGCGAAAAATTTAAGTCATCCCCCATAATCAACGTGTCTGAATTGAGAAAAGACTTGTATATCATATTTTCCCAATATTGGAAATGGTCTTGATATGGCACATATATATTTATCACAGAAAAATAAATCCCCAATTCCGACAATAAAATAACAGTGCCAAGAATAGACTCGAAACCCCACATATTTTGTAGTTTCAGCATTTTTTTGTGCCATCCTAGAGCCAACTCCCCAAATCAGCCTCTAGCATCCACGCTTGAAAAGATCCAATTTGGTAATAAGGATTCAAGAAGACAAGTAAACTTTCTTCTATTCCCATGGTTTCCTGAAGAAATATGATGTTTGGTTGGTTGGAGTCCACCAGTCGTTTGAGGGATAATTTTTTTGATGGGCTTGCCACACCCCTACAATTAAAGGACAACAATTTCATGGTGGAAACCTACTCGGGTCTATCTATGCTATAAGTGCCCCTTTTATGGCTAATTGATTGCTAGCATCTAGGTCAATAAGAGTACATTTATGGGTTTTGAAATAAGATATTTCTGCCCCCTCCCTGACCCCCCATTGAGAGGAATATGGTTTAATCCAAGGCCTTATGGGTTTTTAGGAAGGGATAAGGAGGAGGAGGAGAGGATGGGTCTATTCCTCAGTTGGTAGGTAATATCCTCCTCCTCAGAGTCCAACGAGGAGTGAGAATATTCACAAATTTTGACTTTGGAGGAAAAGGTCTAGGGTGGGGCTAAGGAACATAGGGTGAGTGGGGAGCTAAACTTTGGAGATAGAGATTGGAAACCTTCAAAAGAAAAGGAGAGGTTTTTCAATGTTCCCACCCAATATTTACCTAATAATAATAAATAATTTGTTAAAATATTTATAGTAGGGAGAGAAGTGGAAAGCATACCCATTGAATCATTTGAAATCCCTTGAGTTTGTCGGACTTGTGAGGTTTCTGGATGAGAACGAGTATTGAAACCCACATCTTCCTTTCCAATGGGTGATCTTTTCCCACTTTTTGTTCCTCCTTCTAAATGGACATGGGGTTCACAATGAGGAAATTCCACCCGCCTTTCCACTGAATGTTTAGATATTTCCTCCCTTTGCGACACTCGACACTTCTTTGAGTATGCCGAGCAATTCCCTTCAATTCACTCATGGAGGGGTAAGTTAAAATGTTTTGCAATATGCCCATATTGATGACATATTCTGCAGCGGAAAGGGACTCCTTCATAATCAAGTTTATATTTGAGGGACTTCTCCCCTATGATTATTTCCAACTCTTCGATCAATCCCTCCTGAATTTCCAAGGATACCAAAATCCTGGGGACTTCCATCTCTCTAGTATCCTTGAAGGACATATCTACATCCAAATAAGTCCCTAGAAAATTCTCTAGCTTCGAGAAACTTTTTTTTGTCCATAACTCCATAGGAATCCTTGGTATCCTTACCCATATTGGAGCAACATCTATTCTCTCCTAGATGGTGTCAAATAGAGGAGACCATTTTTTTAGAATGATTAGAGTGGAATCAATGCTCCAAGTCTACCTAAGAACCCAATCCGCCTCATCCGTTGACTGGAACTTGAAATAGAACCAACCTCAATTTAGGGTTTTCATCAAGGGAGATTTCCCAACTTTTAGAGTCCAAGAAAGGTCTACCCATTCCTTTAACAATTTGATGTTGACACAACGACCATAGGCCACTCCCACTAGCGCCATATTCACCATATCAAAAACCTCTAGCTTCGAGATATCAACCCAAGAATTAGTTTTGCTTCTCATCTATTCTTGACACACTTGTTTTTCTTTTGACTTGGGGAGGATTGTGAGGAGGATGTGGATATTCTACCTTATAGGGTTGAATGACTTGCAGAAGGGTTTGCAAAGAGTTCTGGTCCTAGACCTCCTAAAGCTCTAGATATGGGTTCTGATGAAACAATTACAGAACCGACAAAATATGCTAGTCCCAAAGGATCACTAGTGTTAATAGATGGACTCAGAAACACATTAGTTGTAGCAAAAAACCTCGGTGAGTCTCCCACAAAAAGGTATGCTGGTGGAAGTGACCCCAGAAGATCCAAATCTATAGATCCTTCACCTCTGGAATATTCATACCCTATACCCACTCCATACTCCGGCCAACAAGATGGGATTGGCGAAGTGGGTCCCAGTGAGGCACAAGGGTTTTTACAGAGAGAGAAACCCCCACCTCTTGAAGCTGTTATCAAGACAAGCCATCCCAAAACTACCTTCGAGCCTGAGGCTTATGGGTCCACATAACCAAGTGGACATATTTGCGGCACCATAGATCCCTATGATCTAGACAATCCCGAAGCAGACAAATATTGAACCATCTGTCTTCCTTCCATCGACGAAACGAGAAGAAATTTCTTTGACCGAGGAGAGTGCCAACTTCCAACTAGAGACTTCCATATGCTTCGTCCCTCTAGTAGGTCAGGTGTGTAGTCCATGACATCATCATACTCTTCCATAGTGTATGTATAGTCTTTATCCCTTGAACCGCCAATACTCTAGCTAAGGTTACCTACAGAGAAAGCCAATACTAACCATAGCAAAGCCTGCCAATGCGAGCGACGGTAAACTAGGGTTTCCAAAGTCTGCTCCATCCTCCAGCCACCTTCATCTCAACACTTAGGAATGTTGTTATATATATATATATATATATATATATATATAACTTTTTATTTCTTTTAAATTTTTTTATCAATTTATTTTAAATAGAAATTGTATTTAATTTTTTAATGTTTTTTAATTTTTGTAATTTTTTGGGTTTTAATAAATGTTTTTATTTTAACGTTTTTTAATTTTGATTTTTTCATATTTTTTTCCTATATTTTTAAATGGTCTTTTCTTTCTTTATTTTATTTTTAATTTAAAAATTTTATTTAAAAATATCATGTTTTCTTTTCTCGTGTACATCTTTTCCCTTTTTTGTGTTTTCTCTTTTTATTTTTTCATTTTTTCCTTTTTACAATTTGTTTTGCATTAATATTAGGTTTTCTAGCCATGGTTTTTAAAATCTTGCAATTTAAAGCTTGAAAAAAAATAGGGTGCTATTGGTATTACTTCTTTTCTATTCAGGGGTTAGTCTTGAGACTTTGTTTCCAAGTGTATGGGTTGCTAAGGCCACAATTTAAAAAAAGTTGTAATTTTATCCCTAAAAAAAACAAGAGTGCTACTGGGAGCATCCATTTTAGATTTAAGGGTTGATTTTAAGGTTTTGGTTGCAACGGTAATGGTTGTCAACCTCAAAGGTTTCAAATAAGATGTAATTTTAACCTTGAAAATAAAAAGTGGTGTTGTTATTAGCACCATTTTTCAATTCAAGGGTTGATTTCAAGATTTTTGTGAACAACATTACAATGATGTTAAGGCCAGTAAGTGGCTAATGGTAGCAGAAGGTGGTAATTTTAACCATGAGAAAAAGAAGGTTCTACCGGTAGCACCACTTTTCGAAACGATGGTAAAATTAGCCACTAAATGCAACCTCTAAAAAATGAGAATTCTGGAGGGTTCTCATTAAGTTGGTAACTATGCTCTTAGTGAAAGGTTATTGAAGATGAGCTATTTTCCTTTTGGGTAAAGCAATACATAATGGTTCCACCATTAAAGGAATATATTGAAAGTTGGCTCAAATGTTCATTGAGTGAAATAACCAACCCTCAATAACTACAAAGAAATAGTTGCATAAAAAAATCTCAAGTTCCAGCCTATTTATGAATCTCTTTCAAGTGTTTCATAAAAACACAGTCCATCTATCAAACCATGTTCTCATTTTGTGAGTACATTTTGTTTTTGAAAATTTTACTTTATTTTTCATCTCAATCTGTGATCACCCGACTTTATGAATTTATTGATTACCTGTAAAGCCAATCCCTTATTTCTTTCTCTCTTTTCTTCCAGATCACCTCTACTATTATATGGACCATGGGAGCCCCATCCCATTCCATTAGGGACAAAAGCATTTCATTTATCATTTAAGTATCAGGAATATTATGTTCTCCTTTTAATGGATGCATTTTATTCGAACTTGGACAACCAATTTGTAATATTCTTTTAAAGACTCTCACAAAGAGCTATTCATGGAGCTCATAACTTTTGTGATTTCTAACTTTTATTGAAGCATAGGATGTGAAGTATGTGTTTCCATTTCATCCTCATGAGATTGAATTTTTAAAATCATTTAAATCCCTCTATTTTGGACCTTGAGTTATTTTATGTTTTGTTTAAAAACAAACTCCCTTACTTAATGAATGGATTTGATGGAGTTTTTTTTTATATATTTTGAATTAAGTCATTATTATGCGATACATTGCTATTCACCATTTTCATACGTGTTTTCCCACCTATTCCACTCTTGGATGTAAATTATTTGAATGCATAAATATATTATTTTGAATAAGTGAATTGAAAATTTGAGTGAGAAAGAGGAGTACAACCTTTATAAAAACGAAGAGGGGATCTTAAGAATATTATAAGAATTCCCTATGAGGTTGATTGTTGTCCTTAACAGGAAAATAGATCAACATTTTTTGTGACCATAGTGAGAGATTCTTTTGTCTTTCCATTAATGACCCATCCTGATAAATTCCAACCTCATATTCCCATTTCATTGGATGACCAAAGAAGTATTTTGAATCATTTATATGATTTGGTATTGAAGATAACAAAGAATCGAAAAGATCTTGAACATTCCTGATAAGTATTGGCACAACATGAATCTCTAGTTTATGGAAATCTCAAAAGGTGACTCCAATAAAAATATTCTTAATATGACCTCTTCAAAACATTTTGAAGGTCCCGCAACTAGAAGCAAAATAAATATTATTGAACAAACAAAGAAAGTCAATAGTTCCATCGTTTAAGCTTCAATGTTCCTAGTTCCACCATTTGTTTTTCCTGAAGAAGAAAATGGGATATCATGAAGACCCTAATCATAAAATAATAAATGAAGAAACAATAAATGATGAAGGTTGAAATGAAGAAAGAAGAGATGAAAGACAAAGGAACCCACATCAAAGACAAACAATAATCCCATTGTCTTTACAAGGAGAGAAAAAACCTTTGCCAAATATTCTAGCTTGTGTCTTGCCAATATTCAGAGGTGATGGTGTTATGAATCCAGACAAGAACCTTAATCATTTTTTGACAATCTTTGATATTCATTTAGTAACTCATGATGATATCATGGTTAGAGTTTTTCTACAAACATTGATAGGCCCTGCATATGATTGGTATTTGTCTCTTCCCACAAATACAATCACCTATTTTGATGATATAGAATATGCATTCATGAATAGATATTCTTATCTTGTTTCATACCATACTCTTCTTGCTCAGTTCGCCCAAATTCATCTAGGGAAGAATGAAAAAAATTAAAGACTTTAATCTCCAATTTTTCAGAGCATTGCAACAGATGACAGGAGGATAGCATTCTAATTATCCAATCATTATTGGATGATAGAAGAATTATATGCTTCCAAATGTCAAATATTCAATTAACTCTGCATGAATCAATGCATCGAATGAACCCATGAGAAAGGAACAAGAAACATAAGAGTACATGTTAGAGAGTAATGCTAATCGAGACATCATATTGGGCTGGTACAACGACAAGTGGAAAAAATTTCTTTATCAAATCAAAGCACTACAATTCTGACCTGAACTATGGAGGATATAAGGGTAGGAAGAGTCATTTTCCAAGGGAAGTCCCAAAATGTAAGTAATGTTCCTCCTCCAAATGATGTTCCACGAGCATGACAAAAAGATGAAATTTCTCAACTCAATAGAGTTGCAATCAGAAAAATGAAAAAATGAGATAATTTGATTGAGGATAAATGATGAAAAAAGGCCCATGAAGAAACATCATATCCTAGAGTACCTTAACATGCATTCATAGATCATCCTAAAGAAAATAAAAGCATTGATGATCATATTCCTAGGCCCAGGCACTCAAAAATTCAAAACCCTAATGTCATGGTAATGGAGGAATATCTTGATCAATTTCCCAAAGAAGAAGATCAATTTCCTGAACTTCAAGTAGTCAGTAATGAATCAAATTATGGAGTTTTAGAATCCATGGAAATGTATAATGACACACTACCATTTATAGAAGGATATTGGAAGAAAGACAGAGACTATCTGAATGAAGATCAACATCATCAAGAGAATGTTGTTCAGACCAAGACCCAATTAAATAAGATCAAGGGAATGGATCCAAACCCTCCACAAATGAATAAAACCATTGGATTTATAAATAGACCAATGGTCCCTTCTACATCATCAATTGTTCCTCTTCAGACAAACACTAGGAATGCAACTTCTTTTCCTCATATAATTAGTGAAGTAGAAATCTCTGTAAGACTAGCTTACAATGTTGTTGATGACCTAACCAAATTACAAATCACTCTTCCATTCTTGGATGAGTTTTTCACCACATATTAAGATAATGTTTACTATAATAGTGGTTGATTTACTAATAACATATGGTGTTGTTCTTATAAGGGAATGGTTTTTCCCCTTTGGAGGGTATATAATGAATAATGGAAGTTGTATGATGCTCTAAAACAGAGAAGGAGGTCTTACCAAATTACCCTACAAGCAAAGGATCCCTGTTTCCTTTAGGAGGAAAGAAATGGTGGCATTGTATAATTGCATTGATTATGGTATTGGAAATCATGTCATTTTGAGTAAATAAGACATAGAGGATAAAAGGGATGAGAATTATTCATTCAAAGGATTATGGAAAATGTTTTTTGATTGTGCATCTTCTAAATTTAAAGCTGGAGTAGGTGTGGTGTTCAAAATACATGAAGGAGGAGTGTATCCTCATGCATTTAGATTGCAATTTGAATGTACAAACAATGAAGTAGAGTATGATGCATTTGTACAAGGATTGATTCTTTCTCACCAGATGATGATCATTGACCTTATAGTAATGGTAGATAATGAACTAGTGGTTAATAATGTTCAAAAAAGATATAATATCAAGAAGGAAAATTTGAAGGCGCATGCAAGAAGAAACTGGGATCTTATTGAAAATTTCAATTATTTCAACATAACATTTATACCAAGAGGAAGAAACCAGAAGGAAGATTCGATTGCATTTTTTAGCTTCATTGTTCAATCTAGATGCATCTGTAGTCCATGATTCATTTTGAGTCAAAATGATTTTTTTTTCCTTCGGTACCAGATAATCAAGACTTCTGGCAAGTCTTTAAAAATGAAGAAAACATTGCTGAATTTCTCATGATAGTAGAGATAATAGACCAAAGTGCTTAAGGGACATATCTCTTAGAAAATCATGAAGATTATGATAAATCAGATTGCAACAAGCATTTAAAAGGCCCAATACTCCTTGAGACTCTTTTTACCAGAGATGATCAAGCATGTAAGAATAAATGAAGTGAAGAACCTTAAATTAAGAAGGTACAAGATACTTAGAAATTTAATAGTGGAACCCAAGAAAGGATGAAATTTTTAAACTTGGGTAGCATTTGTACCGAGGATGAAGTTGAGTAATACATGAAGATTTTCAAATAATTTCAAGATATATTTGCATGGTCATATGATGATCTTAAGGAGTATGATAAAAGAATCATTCATCATGTCATACCTCTGAAGGAAGGCACCAATATGGTTAGACAAAAAACAAAAGTGATTGATCCTAAATTAAAACCTTTGGTCAAAATAGATTTGGAAAAATGGAAAAGGATGGGATTGTTTTTTCTGTTAGACATTCATAATGGATCTTGAATCCAGTGATCGTTAGGAAAAAGAATGGAGAGATTTGTTTGTGTGTTGATTTTCAATATCTTAATCGATATTCACTAAAGGATAATTATCCTTTTCCAAACATGGATATATTATTGCAACAAATAATGGGTTTTGATGTGATGTCTATGATGGATGGATTTTAGGATATAATCAAATACTAGTAGCAGTGGATGATAGGAAAAAAACTACTTTTACAACACCTCAGGGGAAATATTCCTATGTTCGAATTCCCTTTAGCCTAATGAATGTTGGTGCTATCAGAGAGCCATGGATCATGCATTCAATGATATGTTGGGAAAAGCAATGGAAAATTATCAGGATGATTTGACAATTTACTAAAAAATGAGAAAACCACATTTCAAACATCTTAAAGAATTTTTTGAATGTTGCAAATTGTATGGTATATCCCTCAATCCCAAGAGATGTTTGTTTTCATAATCAAAAGGTAGGTTGTTGGGTCATATTGTAAGTAAGGAAGGTGTGTGTGTGTGTGTGTGTGTTGGCCCTTAACCAAGTTGTGAGGATCCTTGGTCATGTTTGACCTACTTTTGGAACTTCGACAGGTCGTCAAAGGTGGAGCGCGAGTTGAAGTGGACATCATGGGATCTCGAACCCTTTTTAGGGATTTTTGAGTTTTGGTCTTATGTAATGGGTATGGGGATGTCATCCCATGGGTTTACCCATGTTTAGGCCCTTTTTGTAATGCATAAATAGAAATATAGGCGATGTAGGAAGTAGTTCGATCTATGTGATCGAAGAGAGGCTAGACACTGTGCTAAGTGCAACTTGTAAGTGCTTTATGCATGCTATGTTGATAACTTGTTGAGCTAAGTGCAAGTGACTGTAAGAGACCGTGAAGAGGCATTGTCATGTAACTCAGGGAAGGAGGATCTAGCGGAGTGTGCGCAGATCTCCTGTCCTCTACAGAGTTAGATATCATGGCTCTGTGCATGTAGAAGATTGACAAAAAGAAATAAAGAAGAAGAGTTGGTGGAAATAGCCCCAGGGTGGGGGTGAACCACGTATACCCTGTGTTGTGGTTTCTTAGTGCTTTATGGTTGTTCTCTTGTTTATGTGGTTAAATTCTTAGTGCACTGATATATGCTTAGAAGAATCTAATTTGATAGCTTAGTGCTGAATAATCTGAATGAATGTTAGATCTGATCTATGTTGGTATGTTGAGTGGTTGAATCTATTGGATTTGTGTGAATACTGCGTTGATCTATTATTAAGGTTTAGATGTGTTGTTAGCTAAGACTGAATATTAATGAACTATAACTGCTAAGTTCTATGTTAAGGTGTTACAATCACAGATCCATGTCCCAGCTAAGGTTGCAGACATCTGAGTCATGCAACCACCCCTGTCTCTACCTCGGGTGAGACTTCATCTTCTTAACAGGTGTTGCCAAAAGGGTCGGTAGTTAGGGTTTTTTTGGTGCGCTATTGTAAGCGTTGAACCCTGGGTCTTCCCCTGTGCCAACAAATGGTTTCATTGCCGGGACCTGAAACTTTGATTGCTGGGAACTACAAAAAAGATAAATCTTCGTGCGTAGATCTGTTTCCCTAGTGCGCAACATTCTACTTGACCTGTAAATATCTGTACCAAGAAGAAAAGTCAGATCTGAAGAAAAGAGGTAAGACATGAAAGCTTTGTGCTCTGATAAAAGTAAAGTAAGAAGTTTTGGTTAAAGAGGTAAGATATTAAAGCTTTGTGCTCTAATAAAGGTAAGAATAGTAAAAGGTTTTGATTGAAAAGGTAAGATAAGTGGAAATTTTTGTTTCAAAAGTATGGATCTAGGTATGTTTGATAATTTTTTTCCTAGCTTGAAAATTAGGGCACAACTAGATGAAAGAAGGTTTGATATGAGTAGATCTGACAAAAATAATGAAAGATATGTTATTCCTATGCATAGAAAGAATGTTTGGACTAACAAATGGATGCATGACCCTAGAAATAATGTTTTGAAGGTTAGCTACTATGATCCTAGTGCGCAGTACAGGAAAGGCTGGGGATCATTTAAAAGAAAGAGAGGATTAACTCTTTGTTACAGTTGCAGAAGACCGGGACATCTTGCTAAGGAATGCCTTGGTAGAATACCTAGTTGTCTTTGTTGTAAAGCCACAGATCATGAAGTTTTGGATTTCCCTAGAATGATTGCTAAGGTTGAAAGAATGAACATGAGACAAGAAAACCCTGAGAAAGGTCAAGAAACTGAGACCGTGATAGAACCCCAGAAAGAATTAGAGAATGTATTGCTACAAATGAAAGAAACCCTGAATGATCAAAAGAATATCAACTTATCAAAGATATTGAAAGAAAAAGAGTGCATAGAAGTAAGAATAGGAGACTTTGACATTGACTGTGTCCTAGATGAAGAAACACAGGTAAATATCATGATAGAAAGAAATTGGGAAACTTTAGGAAACTTTCTATGACTCCTTCATTGGGAGGAATAAGATTATTTAGAGGAAATTTGATAAACCTATGTGGAAGACTCACCCAAATATCTATGAGTGCTCATGGAACTTCGATAGAGGAAAAATTTGAAGTTGTTAAATTTGTTGAGAACAACGCCCCATTTGATATATTACTAGGAAAACCTTGGATTGAAAAGGATCAAGCCAGAAGTAAAGAAGAGGAAGTCCTAGAGCAGAAGAAGAAAGAATTAAAATATTTCATGACTAGGAGGATACCACACTTGATTGAAGAACAAGAGAATAGATCAAAGCTACTTAGAACTAGAATCTTGGATGTCGAAGTTGAAAGAACAAAAGAAGACTCACAACCGAGTAGAACACATAACCCAAATAGAGAAGAAGTATTAATCTCTAACCATATGAAAGAATCTCAACAATGCGAAGTTACTATGCCAAAAGGAGATAAGAATCAGAATGGAAAGAGGAATACTGAGATGAAGATCACCGGGAAGAAGGCTAGAAATATCAGTAAGAAGAAAACAAAGATAGAAAAGTTATAGAAGGCTCCAGAGGGGACTTCGCAGAAGGAAGGTTTGTAAGACTGGAAATTTGTCGGGACATCAGAATAGTGCAACATAGCACTTCGCCATGGCAAAGTGATATAGCCATTGGAAGCATTATAACTGTTAGACCGACATCCCGAATGGTTAGAACAACAGTAATGGCCCAAAGACTCACCATCAAACTATTGGGACCATGTCGCAATGGAAAAAACCACATTGATGAAGGCCTCTCATCCGTTGGATAGATCCATTACATCGTGTCTACTTAGTCTGTCGACTGTTGCTTTGAGAACAATTTTTGTGAATTATATCCGAGCCAACTCATTTCTACCACGTTGTGTTTATTGAGATCGACACTTGTTCCATTGCATTGTGCAGTCATTCATCCACTCGAGTTATCCGATCTTGAGCGTGTATGTCGGGCGAGCTCAGTGCTGCAGAGAAATTCGTTGAAGAAGTTCTCATCGATCTCATGGCCGAAAAAGTAATTTCCTCAATTATTCAAACGTCATAAACAAGAGGAGTGCAAGCCTCTCCATCGACTTCTTGCGGATCCAGACCGTCTCGACCAACAATAGAGAAGAGACCCAAGCACCGAGATGACTTGAAAAATGCAAAGCTAATCCCGACCATCCTACCCGACTATATCCTACCTCTGGATGGCGCGGTGAGTCATTTTAGTGTCCCAAGAGACTTTGATTATACCTTGGTTATTGCATACCTCTCGAAGGGGATACATGCAGTTAGAGCACAACAAGATAATATCACGATGTTGAAGTTCAATGAATTCAACCTAGGAGACCACAAGAACCATAGTATGCTCACTCCTTACAAATAATTGACCAGGACGAAGGGGAAAAACTCAAAAATAATCCCCCATCCATGGACTATGAACCTCACGCAGTCCACCCTCTTGAATGTAATGAATATTCCCCACTTTGGAAGGCACCAGGAGGTTAACGCCTATGTTAAGCTCCTGCTCTCATGCTACCATGGCGGCTACCTATGGCTAGACTGACGCATCACAATCAATTTGATGTTGATCCATAGGATCACCGGATTGAGCATGCAGGGACCCGACCCACAGGACTTCTACCCAAGGAAGGCTACATATCGCGCATTAGCACAGAATATCAAAGACACATATGGTGATGTAGAAAAGGGAACGCGAGACTACAAGGTAGCTTCCTGTTAAGCCCTAATATTGGCTGATTACTCTTTAATTAGGGCATATTAGATTAGTAATTTTATTTTATTTATGTTGGCTTTAGGCCATTAGTTGTAATTATACCTCTTAGTCTCCTATATATACCAAGGAGACATTTTCATTTTGAATCATCTTGTACTT
>ML815070.1:91925-112442 GCA_009831015.1 Picea engelmannii
TCCTCTTGGAGGTTTATCCCTCCCTTTACATTTGGAAGTTGTAGCTACCTTTGGAAGTCATTACTTCCCTTGAACAATAACTATTGATTATTTCTCATATATTGTGCATGGTGTAACTCTTATACTATTGTTCATTGCTCATTAGATATAGTTGAATGGTTTAAGTATAAGTTGAAAAAGGTTTTAAATGGTACTTGATATTGATTCACCCCCCTCTCAGTATCAACAATAAGAACAAATTCATAACTCTGAAGAAAGAAATAGATGGATCAGTTTTGTTTGACAATGACAACTCAACCAAAATTATAGGGGAAGGCACAGTCAAGCTTGGAAGTAAGGATGCCAAGGAAGAAAATGTCCTACTTGTCGAAAACATGAAGCATAATCTACTAAGTGTGAGTCAAATGTGTGATTAGGGACATAGACTTATATTTGACTCGGAGAAGTGTGAGATAAGGAAAGAAGGATCAGGAAAATTGGTGGCTACAAAAGTAAGGACTCCAAACAACATTTACATCTTAAATGATATTGGAAAGAAAAGATGTTGCTTGGGAAGGGAAAATAAAAGATGGCTCTGGCACAAAAGAATGGGGTACACGAAGTTTTACAACATGGTCAAAATTAGCAAGAAGGAAGCAGTAAGAGAAATTCCTGAAATTTTAAAACCAACCAGTACTATGTGCAAGCACTTTCTACATGGAAAACAAACAAGAACTAAATTCAGATCGAAAGAATACTCTACAACAAATATATTGGAAATTGTGCACACTAATCTATGTGGACCAATGAGAACAAAAGGACTAAATAGCGAACAATATTTTATGTTACTTATTCATGATTATACAAGAATGAATTCAATTTGTTTACTCAAGAAGAAATTAGAGGCATTCAAACATTTCATAATATTCAAGGAGATGGTTCAAAATGAAATGGATTTGACAATTAAGTACTTAAGATCACGAAATGGAGGTGAATTAACATCAAAATAATTCATGGACTTCTGTGAGGAGCATGGAATAAAAAGGAAATTCTCAGCAACTAGGACACCTCAGTAAAATGGAGTCATTGAAAGAAAGAACAGAACTGTAATAGATATGACCAGAACCATGTTGAAAGATTCAAAGTTGAGAAATATCTTTTGGGTATGTTGTTCCCGAGTTTATACTTTAAGGCTCTAAAGTATACTGTCAAGGCATCTGAAAAGATAAAGGAAAAGAGGACAGAAAGGAAAATTATTTAAAAGATAAGGACTAAAGTTGGTTTCTCAACTGTCTCTGTCTAAATTCCCAGTTTTCTTGAATGCTGATATCTCTCTCAATTGCAGCCTATGAACGTTCTAACTCAACCCGATTACTAGTTGTTTGTAAAATGGTGTTAAATAAATTTAGGGCGATGTTGGTTTGACCTGAAAGACCGGGTTCGACGTTAGGCTGCCTTGAAACTTGTACTGTCATGAAGGATAAAAGATAAGGGATATATACTTCTGTACTTTCTTTTTAGGCTTAGTTATCTCTAATTCACAAAGTAAAGAGAACGATTTTAAAACATGAATTAATGAGATGGCTGAATCGAAGGCTGTTTCTTGTATCTGAGTTAAAATTTAAAGTAAAGGAAACATATATGATATGAAGAAAACATAAAACTACTAACAAGGTGAGGCATCAATTTAATAGGAATCTCGCGTTGTAATAGGAGACTATGAAGAAACAAAGATATTAATGAAGCATATGATGTTGAAATCTAAACATTTTCAGGTCTTGTGTCGATTGATAACCAATGTAGAGGAAAAACTGTAAATGATCTAGATAACAATAATAATTATTTCCACAGTAGGGGTTGTACTAAATTGTAGTCAAGCATTCATTAATAAAATACATGAAAGAACGATGAAAAGACAGGGGAACACATAACTCAGACTTGACAAAATCCAGAATCTTCAATATGCTTTTCTATTAATTCAGAGTTTTATTTTAGATGTCTTCGTCACAATGCCTTTTTTAGAGAAAGAAAAAAAAAATCCCTGGTCCAGTCTTCTCTCCCTTTATTTATACAAGATCATCACTCCTTGATGGTTAGCGATCTCCTACTTTTTAGCAAAAAATAAAGAAAAATAGTTACAAAACTACAACCTTAACCATTGCACGATTAACCTTTCGTTGGTCTATCATTTCAAAAGTATAAGATTTTGAACGATACTTCATTGTTTAGTTGAAGTCTCTCCCTCTTTTGAAGCTATACATTCAACACACTTCCCTAAAAAATGGACAAAAATTCTGGGTGGTGTCAGGAGATCTTTAGTTTCAAATAGATAAAAATTTATTTGTGTCTTTGGAAACTGGTCTTCAAAACCTTTATCGACTGACCTAATCATTTGCAACTTTAAATTAGGCTATATTAACCAACTGTCTATCTGGTTGGTATTGATTTCGCTCAACTGTGAAATTTCTGCCTGAACCTCCTGTAAGCTCTCCTTCTAGCCCAACTGTTGTTTCACAATGTTTATCTACCCTAGTAGTCCAGAGCAGTCATTTCTTTCAAACCCTAATGCTTTCTTATCCAAAGAATCAAAGATTCCCTCACAGTCATCTTTTATTTCTTTGACTGTCTTCTTGTTTTTGACTATGTTTTTTTCCCATGCCTTGATCATAATGTCTCCTCTTATCTGTTTTGCGACAGAAAGTTTTAAACATTTCGACATCTCCATGTTCCTTGAACATGTGACTGCTTTCTGAAAGGTATTCCTTGCTGCTTTAGCCTCTTTTTCTAGTAAAATAATGTTATCAAGGGATTTGCTTACCTCTTGAAAATAATGTTGGATGATATCTATTTTGGATATCAATTGTTGTTGTTCAACTTCTATCTTTGTATGGGCTTCTAATGACAGGGTTTGAAAAGCCTTTTAGTCCACGACTTGGCCTTCTATCAAACTCAATTTGGCCTGTAACTGTTTAACAAGCTCCCTTTGCTGAGTAACATGTATCTGACTTGCTTGTATCCTCTGGTTCATTTCATCCAGGCTAGTTTTGAGTGAATGGATTTCTTTCCTTTCAACAGCTCTAGCCTGCTCTAGACTTTTATTCACCTCTTCTCTAATGTTTTTCTCAACATTCTTCAACTGATCTTGCAATCGATCTATCATGTGGTTACTCTTCTTTATCCTTGTTCTCATGTTCTCCACAGTAAAAATGTTTGTTGATGCCATGGCTCCCATGGAGCCTGCTACCTCTGCAGCGAAATCCTCCTCTTCCAGTTTCTAGCCATCTATCAAGACCCTATTCTTCTTCACCATAATCCCTTCTCTCATATGCATTTCTTTCCTTACAATAGCCTTCCTCTTCTTGCTGAAAAAATAATCGGAAGGAGGGATCTCATATCTAGAAATAGGGGTGAGGTCACCAACATATATATCTCCCATCTGTGGGAGTCCAAAGGTGGACTGTAAAGGAGTTAAGGAAGTTATGGGACTTCCTATCTATGTAGACCTTATTTCTCCCATAGCCTCAGGTATAATGATATCAACAAAAGGTGATGAAGGAGGAGTGGACTTACTGGACTCAGGAGGTGTCCTGGGCCTCCTCTCTTCTTTCGTCTCTGGATTTTCTGTTTGTAAGGCCTCTTCATTTTGTGAAGACCCTTCAGTCTCCTGAGGAAATTCTTTAGGATTGAATTTATCTTGTGTTTCTTTATCGAAACCTAGAGGATTATCTTATTGTTCCCGAGGAGGGGTAATTGATTCACCTTGCAACACTTTGGGCAGGCTGCTCCGTCTATGTTTCTGGAAGGTCTGAAAACTAGCTTGCAAGTCGTATGGCAATGTCTGTACTCTTTCTAACACTTCCTCTTAGTCCCTTTGAATAGGTCGTCACAAGGGGACTTCTTGTGTTCATAAGCCTTCATATTACAATGGGCCATGTGTTTTCCCACTAACTAGTAAGGATCATGCTTCCTGTGCTCTAGGTTTACCAATTTAACCTCCTCTAGTGCTGTCGCTTCAACTTTGGAATGACCTTAGTTGAGCAATGAAAATTTCCCAATCTGAATAGGAAAAACTGGCCAAAATTTCTTTTGAGCCACTTTTAGTTCTATCCCAATTCCACTTGTTGATATTTGATGAGCTACCTCCCTGCACACCAGTCTGTCAAGGAGGAATTTTGGGAGGGCGTTGTTATAGGATAAATTAGTATATGCGGACACTAACAGATCTCCCTAGATCCACCTAGATCTAGAACAAAGCAGGATAGGACATGACACTTTCCCTAAGCAACTATCATTGAATTTACTACCGAAGGAGGAACGAGTGACATACCTTTATATCGCTTCCTTAGGTCTTTGTTGTTCCTACTTCACTCCGGTGCTCTTGCGAGATCAAATCAAAGACAACACAAACCAACCAAAGTGAAGATAGTAAAGTATATTCAATGACGACCTATGCATATGATCAAGGAATTATGTAGTAAAATAAGAGTGATTTTATGGGAAAGGGATATGCCACTGTATTATATAATGTGAAAGTAAAAGATACAACCAGATCGCCTTGATGTCGCAAGCTTCCTTTCGGTGGTCCTTTGTTCCAACACACACACTTGCTCCAACTTTCATGAAGAAGATCCACTAAGGCTTGATGGACAAATGGACGCCTCAAGCATCAATTCAAACAAGATTCCTCACACAATTCTGAATCTATTCTTTCATCAATTCTTTATTCAATCTTGCTTAACTTCTTCCTTGAGAAACCCTTCATTATATAGGAGAAGGAGAGATGGTTAAAGGGATGAGGATGATCCCACTAAATCTGAGAAGTCGGTAGGATTCTAGCCATGCAAATGCCAACTCATTTTCTAGAAGATTCTCTTCTATAAACTTTGTAACTTCCTCTTCCTTTTAAGCTTTGAAACAGGTTCGCACCCTACCTATAGAGCAGATTGTGAACACCTCATAGGCTAGGTATAGGGTTGCCTGCGAGAATCAAGATTCTCACACCCTACAACATAGTCAGCCCACAAACTCATCTTAAAAATATGTTTTATGGAAGAAGAAAATAGTCATTTTTCTCAGGCAAAAGGTCCTTATGAGAGCCTGAACACATAACTGTAGAGACACCACCAGAGTGACCAAAATAATGTGTAACATAATGCGCCCCAAAGTATGAGGCTAGAACTCATGACAACCGAAATACTTTGTAAAATGCATGTGTGTGTCAGAAACAAGGATCACACCTAATCGGAAACCTGCAAACAATCAAGCATCTACAGAATATAATATCAGTTCTGAGGTAGGCATTCCCATGCGCAGACCACAAATGAATGAAATCATAAATGTAGGCCATGGCCACCAATCATACACTGTGGATCCATGTCGTCAAAATGCTACATAGACACCAGGAATACACTGTGGATCTATGTGGTAGAAGACACAGATTAGGACATAGCCACGTGGCATACAAAGTGGATCTATCTGTCAATACAAATCATAAATAATCCAACGCAACCTGCGCCAGAAAGATGAGACCCAGGGTCTTCAATCCCATCGTCTGAAATGTATGAATCTAGCCATGTGATTACATGTGTTGAAGTTGAACATGGTAGGGACCACTCGATTACCAGTCATTGATGAAAACCATTAACAAGTGCGAGGGAAATCACGATTGATGTTAATGACTCCCAAGGTACCTAAGTACAATCCAAATGAATGTGAATAAATGAGCTGAAGTCAAACACTCGGTGGAATCTCTCGATCAGGGACCAATGATGTGAATCCACTGTCGAAAGTGAAGAGACCTGCCATTAAGGCATGCCGGTTCTAAGGTACTAAATGATTTCTAAGTCTTATTCTCAGATAATTAGTTAGATTCGATGGAAAAAGACTCATCATAGGAGGGCCTTGATGTATCCCCCATCAATGACATGAAATAAGTAACAAATTTTGAGGGTAAGTAAAAGTATGAATATGATTTGAAACGGACACAGGGAAGGTCGACATGGTAAGAATGGACAACTACAGATGGCCGACTCAATGGAGGGCTTGTTTGTACTTCTCTTGAACATATGAATGACATGACAATGGTCTTGGCAGCATTGACTCAAAGATGACCCAAGATATGAACTTGTAGTAAGTCAGACGAGAGACAAATGGATTTCCCAAGCCGGATTCAAATGAAGAACAGGGAGTGTCATGTTCAAGAGTGACGCTTACTGCCACTAATACAAATACGAAGGCATATCCCTTTCCAAAATTTCCCCCCACCATTTTTGGCGAGTACCTCTTTATTTTTACACAAGCTTGAGGAGGATAACATATGCTTGTTGATGTAAGCTCATCCTTCGAATGAGTCCCTCAGAGTACATTTAACGAACCCTAGGAAGGAGTGGTTTGATCCCATAAATTGTCATTCGATGTTTGTTTAACAAGTCCAAAGATAGAAAACTCGGGGGTTTTTCATGTTTTGAGAGTCTGAAAAACACTTAAAGAGAACTCTCCCAGTTCCTTTTTTGTAAGTTAGTTCGACAAGACCTAAAAAGTGATAAACTATCGCTCATCGAACGTTTTCTTCAAATACTTTTACGAGCGTGAAAAGAACAAGATCGCTCGGCAATATTTTCATTTTTATGGAGCGTGAAACGAGCTTAAAGGATGCTCCATTTTTTTCGTTGTTTTTGTGTTACCATGACGAGTACGAAAAGACGACAAAAGTATACTCAGTTGCATTCTCATGTATTTTCGAGCACGAGAACGAACGAAGATTGAGCTTGAGGTTTTCCCTATAAAACCCTAAAAAGGTACTCATATATGTGACGGATATAAAAAGAGAAAAATGCTCGTACACCATCGTTCGGACTTCTAGGTCAACTATCTGCAAAAAACCATGCTCACAAAGCCATTAGGGTATTAGGTTTTTTAAGAAAAATAAAAAATAATACAAAAATTAAATGAGAAATAGTAAAAAGTGAATAAATATGGGAAAAAAGGGCTTTTTACCATTTCATTGTCACTTTGCCAAAAACTTGTCCAACACACCTCCTTTTTTTTCCAAATTTTATCAGTCGATTGCGGGAGATACAAGTGATCATTTAGCAAACGGTTTCGGCCAACGAGGTAATCTTCTGATTTTCCAACTTTTTCATGGATTATTTTTTATTTTTATTGGCAAATTCTAGAGTTTTGAGTCCATTTTAGGGCCGATAGGTGCACTTAGGCATTCTCGCAGGTGGTCCATTCGGGACTTGTGGGAATATAATATTTTCACAGGTGGGATTTAGTGCACCTACGAGAATCTCGCACTGTGCAAAAGCTTCAACCACGAGGGACGAAAAGTGGATTTTTGTGCAATTTTTTACTCGATAAAAAATTATTCAAGAGGTTAAAAAGAGTTGCTAACTTCCTTCTCATGGCTCCATTGCAAGTGTTGATCATCACGATGTTGGAATGGAGGGAAAGGGAACACAAGGAGGATGATGCCATTGTCGAAAATGATCCACGTATAGTTGTTTCCCTCCGGGAATGTGGGCTCTTAAATTTTTTCAGGATCTAGGGCATGAGAGCCCAACTCAGGTTGTTAGAGTACTTGGTCCACATGTGGGATGTGGATCAATAGTTATTTCATGTAGGGGTCCACACGCTTACACTAGATATTGAGGATATCTATTTTATGACGGGGTTGTCACGACGTGGATCCCATGCGACTCTGACCAGAGGTAGGGGTGGCGGACTTCCTATGAGTGAGTATGTTCATCAACATTGTGTTTCTGAGGTGGAGAGAAGCAAGGGTAAAGTTTCCATTTGGGGGATCCAAGACTTGACCCTACAGACTATCTTGTTTACCATTGCATGCATGGATGGGAGCGTGGCTCCGCACATGGCTCTCCAGAGTTATTTCCAATATGCAATAGAGTGCACAGAACCTCGGGTCTTTAACAGGTCGGATGTGGTTCTCCGCAACACGAAGAGGAAACTGACAAACTGTAGAAGGGGCGACCTGAAGTAGTTCAGGTATGGGTCGATTTTGGTGTATTTCTTCCTTGAGAGGGTCCCACTGCTGCGACTACATGTAGATTGGGGTTTACCGGCCCCACAGGATCCGAGGATGTTGAGGTGGTGTAACCTCATGGTGCGGCACGTAGCAGGGCCTATAATCAAATATAACGATTCGTTTTTTGACTGGTTGAGGCCCTAGATGCTGATGATTGATGACTACGCATATGCCGGTTTGGATTTCTAAGGAGATTTAGATTTGGTCCTGCCTGAGGATGCTTAGTGGGGTGACTTAGGTGAGAAGTACACATTTTTTTCTTTTTAAATGCTTTTGCAAATTTTATTATATAAAATGTTTTTATATCTATCCAAGGACTAATAAAAAATTTCTTTTGATGACACAGATGTGGGGCAATATCAACTTCTAGGAACGTCTCCCATTCAGAGATGGGGAAAAGTGGCTCCAGTGGCAAGATGGGATGTTGAAGACTACAAGGCAGTTGAATAGAACTTAGAGGGATTGACTGTGGATGTCTTGGACATCGCGATTGGGAAGATCCCAAGGCGCTATCAATGCCATACTGTGGGCATGTCTGAGTCTCTTAGTATACTACTCCATAGGGTAGCCTGAGCAGTTGTATGTTACCATGAGCGTCATCCATGATGCTAATTTGTAGAAGCCATGGGCTTCATATATTTTAATATTTTGGTCTTGGAAAATTTTTTTTTGTAAAACTTTTGATCGTTATATATCTATATATATATATATATATATATATATATATATGGATCTTCTACCAACTTATTTTGTTTTGTATAATACATGTGATGTGTGATTGGTTTTATAAAAGACTCAAATATCTGTCTAACACATAATTAGCTAAAGCATCAGTTAACGTATTTAGACATCTAGGAATGTGTTGATATTCAATATAATCAAAATGACGTTCCAAGAGGCGAATTCGTAGATATACCCACAATAAAGTAGGAATTCGGATAGCATAGACATTACTTAATTGTAGCACTACTAGCTGCGAATCAAGTCATATCACCAGGTGGCAGATACTAAGAGAAATAATATTAGTCAAAAACTCGATGACGATGCTATATTCTACGATATTATTGGTCGCAGGACCGAGGCAAACACCTCGTAGACTGATAAGTTCATTTGTAGGTGCATAAATTGCCCATGCAGCAAAAGCAAGGTTCTAAGTACTACGACTAGCACCATTGGCAAGGCCAATGTGGGGTAACGAAGACTCCGACATCTGGAAACTAAACACAATGCAAGGTAAGTGGTTGAGGGCAGAAACCAAATAACGAAAAAGCACACTAAAGTAACACACAAAAAGTATGATAAAATAAAATACAAGAACTCATGCACATATGATCTAAGCATAGTACTTATTTAAGTAAATCCCATTTCTGGGTTCACTCAAAGGGATACCATCATAGTCCACTAACTCGTAGGCTCCTTTTTCCAACACCCGTCTGACGATATAAGGGTCTCGCCACATAGCCTCAAAATTTTTGACTCATAGAAAATCTTGATCTTGTTCATAAAGGAGAACTATATCACCTTCAGAGAAAAGGCGTGGCTTGACATGCTTATCATATTGGGCTTTGACGTGTTTCTTCTGGGTTTCTATAACTAGGGTGGCATCATGACGGGTTTCGTCTAGTTGCATAAGATACAACAGACATTCTTCTTTAGCATAAGTGTTTGGGAGAAGTTCAACAGCTATATTTAGAGACGGTATCTCACATTCAATTGGCAAGATGGTTTCGATACCATAGACTAAATGGAAAGGTGAAAATCTGGTAGCAGACTTGACAGATGTTCGGTAAGCCTACAATGTTGAAAACAACATCGTGTGCCAACTCATTTTGTCAATCCCTATCATTCGTCGAAGCATGGTAATGAGGAATTTTTTTATTGCTTCAACCTGGCCATTGGCCTATGGGTAATAGGGTGTTGACTTTTCATGGCGAAGACCCAACTTTTCGGTGAATTCTGAAATCATGAAGTTTCTAAAGTGGCTACCATGATCAATAACGATAGCTTGAGGAACACCAAACCGAGAAATGATGTGATTGAATATGAACAGTGCTGCAGTCTTCCCAGTATTTTCGAATGTCGGCATTGCCTCTTCCCATTTCATAAAATAATCTATGGCTACAATAATGTATCCATGCCCCACGATTGAGTGAGGGTGACATGTCGTGAAATCGATACCCCATTTCGCAAAAGGTCCAATGGAGACTACAAGGTGTAGAGGAGCAGGGTGTGATGATATTTTGTTGTGGTAGGTTTGGCAAGTGTGGAATTTTTAGACAACAGTAATACAATCGTTGAATAAAGAAGGCCCCAAATACCCAGCTCGTAAGATATTCTGGGCAGTAGCATACCCATACATGTGACCACCACGTGATCTAGAAAGATAGTCATTCAGGGATTTCTCAGCTTCGTCAAATGTGAGGCAACATCGAAAAACAGAGTCAATCCCACAACGATAAAAAGTATCATCGAGGATAATATACTGACGGGCTTGGTAGCGTATTCGATGATAGTCAGTGCTAGACAAAGTGGGCTAGAAAGTCTGAGTCTGGAGGTATATGATGATATCCCCATACCAAAGGTCATCGAAACTGATTAGAAAAAGGGATTCATCAAGTAATGAATCTTCTGCTACATTTTCCGTCTCAGAACAGGGAAGGTCACATATCAATTCGGCAAACACCAAGGATTTCTTGGACTTAGCGCATTCGAATTCTAAATCAAACTCCTGGAGTATTACGATCCATTTGGAGTATTTTCCCCCTAGCAATTGGCATGTAAAAATGTCTTGCATAGGGTTGCAGTTGGAAATCACAGTAGTCTTGCATAAAAGGATATAGTGTCGAAAACGTTGAACATCTTGGACGACGGCCAAGGCCAATTTTTCAACATGTAAATACTTGGTTTCGGTAGTTATGAGACTCCAACTCAAATAATAAATGACATGTTCATCATGAGAATCATCTTCCTGAACTAGAACCATAGCAATGGTAGAGTCTGAGGCTGCGAGATACAGGAAATAATCTCGACTGGAATCGGGTGGGAAAAGTAGTGGGGTATGGGTTAAAGTCAGTTTTAAAGCATCGAAATATTTGTTGGCAGTGGTATCCCATACGAACTCAGAACCTTTCTTGAGCAGTCGAGTAAATCCAAGGGTTAACTCAGCGTAGTTTGGGATGAAACGACGTAGAAAGTTTTCCTTCCCTTGCAAACTTTGTAGCTGGAGAAGAGAGGAAGGAGGAGGGAGATTGAGAATCGCCTCAACCTTCAAAGGATCTACTCTGATCCCTTGATATGAAACAATAAAGACCAGAAGTCAATCAGATTCTACGCAAAAAACACATTTTTGCGGGTTTAAGCGTATACGGTAGAACCGACATCAGAGGGAAATGGCTCAGAGGTGTGTGGAATGATCGACACAGTGCATGGAATGAGTCAGTAGGTCATCAAGATATGGTTGGAAAACGTGTTTTATATCATGAAAGGCATAAGACATAGTAGGTTGAAAAGTCGTGCTGACATTTTTTAAACCAAAGGGTAGTTTCCAGTATGCGAAAGTGCCCCAAGGACAAATAAAAGCGATCTTGTGTTGGTCGACAGGTATGATATTAATTTGATTATATCTTGAGAAACCATCCATCAAAGAGAAGATTTCACTCCCGGTGCAATCGTCGACGATCTGGTCAATGAAGGGGGTGGGAAAGTTGTCTTTAGAACAAGCTTTGTTAATATCCCTATAATCAACGCACACGTGGATCGTACCTTGTTTTTTGTTAACCAGAACAAGATTGGAAATGCAGTCAATTAGAGCCACAGGGTAAATAAAGCTAGCTTTAAGAAGTTTCTCAACTTCAAGATTGATAGCAACTGCTTTACGTGGGTGGACCAGATGAAGTCATTGACGGATGGGTTTAGTGCCCGGGTATGTCTTAATCTCGTGTACAACAATGTCGGGGTCAATAATCGACATTTCTTCATAGCTCCATGCAAAGACATCACAAAATTCTTGAAAAAAAGACTTGTAGGTGACAACTTCGTCATTGGAACATGAAGCTTCGATATGCACATTTTCGACAATGCCAGGTTTAATGGATATGTTGAGGGGGATGGTGGGTGAGATATTACTTAAGTTCCCTTCATAGAACACATCGTGTGTAGACTCGGGAATGAAAGAAATGAAGACAACGGTTGATGGTGTCGAGATCCGTTGGTAACTCTTAATGGTGTGTTGTTCCAGGAAGAGAATGGAACGATGATGTCCATCATCCCAAGGGGTATCTTCCATGGACATAATAGACATAATCATCTCGTCTGTTATGACACGGAAAGGATCCAAAGATAGATCACCAAGAGAGGGGGTAGAAGGGATTGCCGATTGAATGGCTTGATAAGTGGATTCGACCGGACTTAAAGGCATTTGGTCACCATAGCGAAGATGATCACCGGGGTTGGGTACTATCCGTGGGTCATAAGATGCAGGGGTTTCTCGAATAGAGGTGGAAATCATGTTTATCGAGGTGACAAACGGATGTGGAACATCGAGTGGTGGAATGGGAGAAGTACCCATCAAAGAGGAATCTTTAAGAAGACCCACACTGACATTCTCGTATCCAGGGGGTGTTTTCGCAATGAAAGGTACGCTGTTGGTACGTGTATCAGAGTTAAATAAGGCCAATTGGTCCATCGTAATTACTTTTCCTTGATGTGGGAAAAGTACGACATGAAAAAGAGTGGACACAACTGCACGCATGGAATTGATCCAGCTACGGCCAAATAGAAGGTTGTAATCAAGAGGAGCATCAAAGACCTCAACTTCAACATTGACCATTTTGCCTTCTAACGTAATAGGCAATGAAGGGAGGACACCGTAAGGCTTAAAACCAGAGCCATTGAAGGCTTTGAGTGTGTTGTGGGATTCGGTTAAGGGAGGAGATTTGATGGCTTTCCAGAAGTTAATAGACATGACACACGTCGAGGCACCCTCATCAATAATTGTTCTACAAATGTTCTTGTCGGAGACAATGACTTGTATTTGAAATGTGATTTGAGGGGGTAACCTTGGAATGTGATCTTCCAAGTAAAAAATTATTAAATTTGTATTGGTAGGGTCGATTCCACCAATATCTTTCAACGGTGCCTTCCGTTGTGTGGGACAACTCTGAAGGACTTCGAGGGCTGACATCATGGAGGGTGCTTGGGCCAGATCTTCTACAATACTGTAGTTTTGGGCAGTACGCGCATGAGGATTCAAAGTAGACTTTCGAACAACACCCTTTAGGGGAGGGCGAAGAACTGTGTCTAGGCTTGGTCGTTCGAGATGAAGAGGGTCGTTGGTAGGTGGAGCTAATGGAGATGGTTGGACTAAGGAAGGAGGTATTTCATCAACCTTCTATTTGGAGGAAGAATAATCTTTGGATCGAGTGGTAAGTGTGATGTCATTCTTCTTTGAATCACCTGTACACATTAAGACATGGGATGTATTGGAGGGGGAAGGTTGGTCATGAATGACCAATTGGGCCTGTTGTTGAGAAGGAAAGGATTGTGACAACACGGTCGGGGTTGGGGGTTTTGGGGTCCCTTGAAGGAACTTAGTAACCTTGGCTCATCTCGGACAATCCTTAGTGTAGTGATCATCACCACAGATAAGACAAGGGTATCGAGGTTTGCGCTTATCCTTATCGACAACAGGTTGTGTTTTGGTCTTCTTATATTGCAGATTATTTTTATCCTCCTTATTTTTACCCTTCCCTTTTCGGGATTTATTTTTTCTGGCAGGGGTAGATTGAACAAAGTTAACCTCAGAAGTCTTGCTGGCAAGAGAAGTAGGAGACAGAGCATGTTGAACATTAGAAGCAACAGACTTGGGGTTTGTGGTAGAGGCTTGTGCAGAGTGGGGTTGGGTGTGGAAAGTGCCAATCACACCATCAGCCGCATGAGAAGCAATAGGAGTAGTTGAAGTAGAAGTAGTAGAAGGATGAGGTGTGTCAGGGAGAAAATCGTAAAGAGTACCCATTTGTGAGTAAACAAGGTCAAGGTATTGAGCACGACTGATCACCAGTTCTTCTATGACAACTCCACCCATGGCGATGTCGTGAGCAATATCATTCACGAATGATTTCGTGAAACACTCTGCCAGTAACTGATCGGGAAGCTCAAGTTTCATGAGACGTCGACGTCGTCACCACTCATGAATGTGATCAGAGATATGAGTGGCTTTGGCTTATTTGAAAGAACTCAAAATTCCGGTTCTCGTTTCATATCAGATCAGTAACTGGTAGTGGGTGAGGAAATCCATGGAGAGGGTGTTAAAGTTAGTGAAGAAGCCTCGTGACAATTCTATATACCACTTCGCGGTGAAACTCGTGAGATTTCGTTGAAAAATACCTAATCGAATAGAGTCATCCATCAAGGAGTTGGATGAACACCAAAGGTGGAAAGTCATTACATGATTGTTGGGGTCCTCTCCTGGTTTACCATCGAACTTAGGAATGTCGGAAGGTATTTTGGCCGGTATGACGGGCCATTGAGGAGAGTGATGGATAAGATCGTTTAAAATTCTAGATAGATCATGGAGGTCTAGGGTGGCTAAGAAAGGTAGTTGTCTATTCACGTGGGGGTACTGGTGACTTTGGGGAGGAAGTACCATAGGTATACCAGAAGGAACGTAAGAAGTTTTCATATAATGCGAGGATCTGGGAAGATTCGGTTGTTGGTACAGAGGCATGTAATTTATAGGGTTGTATTGGTTAGGGCGGTTCCCTTGAACACGGACATTGTGTCCAGCGTTCAAGGCCCAAATGGAATTGGATGGACCTAAATATGGTTGGCCTATACTAGGGGATATGAAAGAGTTAGTTTGAGTCTATTGCCCCCCATTTGATTGAGGATTATTTCAGATAAGATAGTTCCAATACTGGGCCAAGTCTGTAGGTATGTTATGTCCAGTGGGTGGGGTAGGTGGGGGTTGCCCTCCAATCAGAGGTTATGTCCCAATTGGGATTTGACCTCCAAGTAGAAAATGTCCACCAACAGGAATCTGGTAATTAGGTGTGAAAGACTGAATGGTGCCACTAGGGTTGGTTCCTCCAATAGGGGATGGAAGAGACCCTATGGAAGGGGGTGGAGGAAGTGTCAGAATAAAACTAGGAACAAGATGGTGCCCAGAAGGAGTGGAAATGCTAGGAGTCCTGGATGGGATTTGTGTAGGAACGAGGATAGAAGCATTCAATGCATGATATCCAAGAGGAAGTGTTGGGGTGAGTCTGGGCGAAAGATGTGGGCCAATGGGGGATTGGCTAGCCACCATATTCCCGGTGTGAAGATTTGTAGTATCTGGGACCATTTTATAATGGGCCATTTGAAGGGGGACAGTCAAGATATGATCAGCTGGTTGTGCGTCTGAACCAGGGAAATAATAGGAAGTAGTAAAAGGTATCAGATCTGGATCAGATGTTTCAGGCGGCTCGGGTGTGACAGTGATATCAATGCCTTCTCCTGAGCCAAAGAGATCTTGTCTAAAAATGCTAGTCTAGTCCAAAAAGGATCTTGACCTTCAGGGCCTGTGAAAGGTCCGGTTGGTAATGCAGCAGACTAAAACTCTGATCGTCGCACTCTGTACTAAAACTAGACTGCAACGCCATTGCAGGCTCCGTGTACATAGGGTGCGACGATGCTTAAGCAAAGGAAAATTCAAAATTCACGAATGTTCTAAAAGGGAATCTTATAGAAGATGAGGTGGCCTCCGATCGGTTTTGATATTATTTGCTTCTCTGATTTAGTGGGATCATCCTAATCCCCTCATCCATCTCTCTTTCACCCTTTATAAAGAGGGATATCTAATGGAAAAGGATAAGGTTTGCAAGGGCTTTCATATGCATGAAGATTTATACTACAAATTGTACTTGAGAGCTTTGCTTTAGTTCTGTAAGTCAAATTGTGGATCTTCTTCATCAAAGGCATTGGAGAAAAGGTGTGTGTGTTGGAGAAAAGAGCCATTGAAAGGGACCTTGCAACATCAAGGCATGGGTTGTATTCTCCACTTTCCATTTAATATAATGCAACAATACATTTATTCCCTATAAAGGTGTCTTAACTTTTATTATATAACTCCTTGATCTTATACATAGAATTCATTGGAATATATATATATATCTTTGTTCTCTCTCTTTGTTGTTTTGTGCTTCTTAAACAGTTTCACCATCCCACAAACTCAAATAAGGAGCTACAAGGATGACTCTAGAGAGGATCAAGCATCGTTTAAAAGGTATGCCAGTTGTACCTCTCTAAACTAGTTTATATGACAATGAAGTCTAAGGTGAATTTTGTATTCTGTCTTGTTTTGTTCTAGCTTCCTGTGGAAGTTAGGGAGATCAATTTGTGTCTGCACTTATCGATTAAGCCAATAACAAAATTGGAGACCATACTGGGGATACGACCTTTTTTGTCTTTTTTCTTCTTATTTTCTTTTATCCTACCTTATTTTGGTTAATTTCATTCTCTGAGTGTGTGGGTGATCCATCTAGACTCTCTGGGTCTGAAGGTTCATTGAGAAATTTTGTCTTTCTTCCCATTTTTTCATTATTTTCAGATATCGTCACACTATGTCCTAATCTTAGCCTGCGATGATCCTTTTTCATTGCAATCTACTGGTGCAGACCAGTGCGACGATGTCACACTGTACCTTATTAACATCCTGTGATGATCCCAGATCGTTGCACTATACTCCTTTGCAGCCTATGACGATTCCTGTATGAATTATTGGGTGATAGTCATTCTTCTTTTTTCTACCCAATTTTGCCTTTACTACTTGGGATGAAACTTTGACACTAGTAAATGATTGATTTATGACTTTTAAGCCTACATGTGATTGATTTTCGGAAATTGAAAGTCTTCTTTGTAAACTTTGCAAGTTTTGCTTTTGATTTCTTGTCACGAGGGTATAATCTCAAGATTTTGGTCCTGAGTGCTTGTTTGATAAGGGGTCCTTGATCTCTTTTGAGTTTTGGATTGTTTTTACTATTTGGATTGTTAATTGATTAAGAGACAATTTTTTTTGTATTTGAAAAAAGCTTTTCTTATCATTTCATTTTTTGTTTACATTGTGAGTTTTTTTGGGGAATAATGTTGAGAATGCGCTAGTTTTCTTGGACCGTGATTTGTTTTCTTCTTTACATATTTGATCTGATCCGAGAAAGAAAGAACTCAATTTATTCTTCTTTTTAGTAGTCTTTGCAAGAAAATTGTTGCATTCAAATATTTGTAAATGGAGAAATATTAGAAAATTTAGTAGTTTTTAATTATTTGGAATATTTCTCATTCAAAAATTGAGAAATTGTGTTTCGTAGTTTTTGTACTCCAAAAAGAAACACCTTCTCCCTATTGTAATTAGATTTCATCGAATTAAACGATTTCATATCTCTTCTTTCATTTTATTGGGTCCAGATCAAATACATCATCAATTTCATTTTCATTTCCCTTTTGAGTAAGCAACAACCTTTAAAATACAACGTAATTTTAAAATCTATTAGCAACTTTTATTTTCTAGAACTTTTCTACATGAACATTAGCTAGGATAGCGCTTTGGAATAGGTTGTAAGGAACACTCTCCAAAGCATCAAAACACACAATAGTATCTTGTGATAGGGAGAGTTCAAATCCACTTGCTACATTTTTTCCTGGGAAGCCCTTCTAACACAAGGGTCAATCACGAGGTCGCCTTAGAGTCGACAGAGTTACTCACCCTTCTTTGTTGGTCTTAGTGTGGAGATTGTGTGTATTATTGGGGGTCACTTGAGAATAAAATTCTGTGGGGAACTTCTCGAGTTGATTTCAGGCTTAGATACCCAACCTTTGCACGTGGATCGAAATATCAACTGCTTCCCCATGCATCATTGTCGTAATTGGTAACCTTAGTGGCCTATCTCTTTAGAGTCTTTACACAAGGTGACTGTGGAGGGGCAAGTCTTCACGGTACCTGGAATCAACATTGGCCAAACTCACTTGGGCTCCTTGGAGGGTATACCCACGATTATGTGTGGGAGCTTGCACCAGGGTGTAAGTCCGTTAAAAAGGTCATCAACGTAAATTTTCCACTCACTTTATCCCAACCCCTTCTTGTCTTGATTTCGTGACATTGGATTTCATCACCAACTAGTGACTTCGAACTAAGAAGGTTTGTTTGTGTGTTTTATATCTAGATTTTATTAGTGAGTGTTGTTTGTTTCTCTAGTTGGCCATAGATTTATTTCTTTCTTTATTTGGTGTGGCCAACATCATCCCTCATTGTTCACGTAGGATGCAAAGGTTACCTCTGGAAGATCCGGAAGAATACACTCCTTTCCTTCCTAACTCACAAGAGGGTCCTCCTGAAGCAGTAGTCAATAACGATGTAGCCTATGAGATTAGAAGTTCTACTCCATTAGAGAAATCAATACTTCCCGTAAATCTGTTATTCAGTTTTGTACGAGATCCACTTTTGCTCCAGATAAATCCATCAGGAGACATTGTTGTTGAATATTATACTGGAATACCTACTGGACCTCACACAGAGCCTGGTGTAGACGATTCACTTTTTTAGAGTGAATCATTTAGAACTAGTTAAGCCCTAATATTGGCTTATTACCCCTTAATTGGGGCATATTACATTAGTAATGTTATTTTATTTATGTCAGATTTATTCCATTAGTTGTAATTATACCTCGTAGTCTCCTATATATACCAAGGAGGCATTTTCATTTGGAATCATCTTGTACTTGAACATTTAAGTGGGGTAAAAGGAGGTTTCCCCCTCAAAGAGAATTATTATCTGAAATTATCTCTTTTTCAAGGCTTTGAGTAATTTTTCTGAGGTTTTTCTATGATATATTGATATTTGGTTCTTAACATATGGTATCAGAGTTCAAGGTCTTGGGGTTTCGCTGCTACATCTAAGACACGTTGGCCTCTTCGCTATAATTTTTTTTCTACAATGTTTTAGAAGGAACAACTTGGAGGATATTTAGTAGACGGATCAAGGTATGTTGGATTAAAATTTCAGCTCCTGAGGCCTTATACTTTCAGAGATACATCCTATACAAGATAGGGTTCTGGAATCATCCTGAAATGAGGCATTGTGGAATTTTCGCTATAAAATATTTTATGTAATGTTTCAGACCCTAAAATCTGGAGGCTATTCACATAAATTAGTAAGGTATCTATGGTAAAAATTTCAGCTTCTGGGTCATCTTAAATTTGTATATACACCCTATGTAAGATAGGGTATCTGACTAGTCTCAAGAAGGTGTTCCAGGTAAAATAATCATAAATTCCTCCTAGAGTATCCAAATTGAGTGGGACTAGTTTCATTGGATCATGGACAGTCTGTAGTATTTTGGGTACTATTTTCATAATTTTATATCAATTTTTTTGTGTGGGGCACGCTATACAAGTGAGATCTCCTGGAAAGGAAAAACATCAACAAGTTGTGGGGAAGTTATCATAAATTCCACCTGGCACATCCAATTTTGATTAGACCTATGGCATTGCAGAGAAGAAATATCATAGAACTACATAAAAGTAAGTTTCATCCCTAGAAGGGCTGAAACTTGGGAGATACAACAGAAGAAAGATTGTCTAGCAGAACCACCTCAAAATCAAGGTTCAAAAGTGATACTTGGCTGACATGCCATCCAAAAGGGAACTTCTACACCAAATAAGCCTCCAAACAATCATACTTGGACTCTTGATGAAGGTGAAGAAATGTGTAGGGACAAAAATGATTTACAAAAGAAGATAGTAACAAAAGATGAACTAGATATGGAAGCTAAGTTGGAGGCAAAGATGGATGGTTTAAAAGAGGAGATCATGGAAGTATTGAAAATTTCGTAACAGAGAAGACACCTGAAAGTGAAAATGCATCCCATGAAATTCATGATGAGGACACATGGAAGGTGAATCCAGAATGGAGAAACTACAACTTTGGGTTGAAGACCAACCACGTTCCTAAGATTGATATGAGGAAGTTTGATGGAAAGGACCCAATCACATGGATACTTCAGATGGAGCAATTCTTTGATCTACATAATGTGCCACATACACAAAAGGTACGAATTGCTTCTTTATTCTTAGAACCTAATCAATTTGTATGGTATCGATGGCTTTGTTCTCACAAATCACTCGTCACTTGGACAATTTTCACGGAATAAATGATAGCACACTATGAGGATACAAGGATAAATACCTTCTTTAGCCAATTGATAAATCTCAAGCAAAAGGGTTCAGTTACCGAGCACATTGAGAACTTCCAAAGATTGAATATAAAGGTAACCGATATTGCAGATGAGCACTTGATTGATCTATTCATAGGAACTTTAAAGGATAACATTCAACATGAGGTTCGCCTTTGGGAACCCAAATCATTGGAGAATGTATTTAAGGTGGCAAGAAATGTTGAAAGTAAAAATATGGCTATGGATACTAGAAGGACCAATCCTAACATCTATAGAGAGAACAAT
>ML815070.1:115810-126475 GCA_009831015.1 Picea engelmannii
AATGGTTACCCTTGGAAGAATGGTGTTATAACACTTCCTTTCATATTGCAACAAAAATGACACCATTTATGGCACTTTATGGATACCACCCTCCTTCCATCACTTCTTCTCTAAAATAAAAATCTAAGGTTCAAGCAGTGGAAGATTACATCGAGAATCAACAACAATTTCTCCAAATCTTAAAGGACAACTTGACCATGGCACAAAATCGCATGAAACAACAAGCAAATCAACATCGTAGTGAAAGAAGTTTTGAAGTAGGGGATTGAGTGTTTTTAAGACTACAACCATACAAACAGATGTCCCTCAAGCAAGTCAAGAAGGATAATAAATTATCACCAAAGTACTATGGCCATTATAAGGTGTTGCAAAATATTGGTTATATGGAATACAAATTGGAGTTGCATGCATCTTCATGAGTACACCCAGTTTTCCATGTTTCATGCTTAAAGAAGGTTATAGGCGACAAGATCCCAGTTCAAACTATATTTCCAGAACTTGATGAGGAAGGAAAAATCATATTGGATCCTGAAGCCATCACTAACACAAGAATTCGCCAGCTGAGGAATAGATCCATTTCAGAGTATCTCATTAAATGGAGGAAACTACCGGCTGAATATTCCACTTGGGAAGATGAGTCTTTTATACAGAAGCATCCAAAGTTACTCAAGCATTGCGGACAACACTTGTCTCAAGGGGAGCAACATGTTAAGCCCTAATATTGTCTCATTACCCCTTAATTGGGGCATATTACATTAGTAATGTTATTTTATTTATGTCGGCTTTATTCCATTAGTTGTAATTATACCTCGTAGTCTCCTATATATACCAAGGAGACATTTTCATTTGGAATCATCTTGTACTTGAACATTTAAGTGGGGTAAAAGGAGGTTGCCCCCTTGAAGAGGCTTATTATCTGAAATTATCTCTTTTTCAAGGCATTGGGTACTTTTTCTGAGGTTTTTCTATGCTATATTGATATTTGGTACTTAACAGAACTCTAGTTCATAATGCTGAAATTTTTAATCCTAGCTCCGTCCATGTCTGTTCTTTTTGGAGGACCTCTTCGGGACATGATATTTTTGATAAAATAGGAATGAGTTCTAATTAACCTATGGCATCACATACACCTGTGACTTCCACTAATTATATAGTACCTTTAGATAATTTTACTAGCACGACTAGTAATGTTGTCACAGTTTCAAACTAATTGTTGGTTGGTTCTCATACAATTCTTCCTCTCCAACTTGCTAACTCTACCATGGTCCCACAAGCTATGCCTGTTTCTGACAGAAATGTGGTAATCACTCAACCTCCTATTGGAACACCACTTCTGCTTAGATCAAATATGTCAGTTCCACCTGGGTATAATGCTTTGAATACTTCCATTGCTAATCCTTCCCAAAATCCATCCAAAGGGTATAATCTTTTTGTTCCTCCTAGGTACAATGTTCTTAGTAGTTTTGTTCCTACACCTACCTAGGTTCTCTCTGGGGGGCCTAGCATTCCTCTTCCGCCTTCGCCCAGAGGATCTAATCATCTTGGCCCAAGTATCTCCAATCAAATTGGAGGCACAATTCATTCTGTCACTTCTGGTTTTCAAATTCCTATTGGAGGAAAAACTCACCCCAAGTTGGGGGTCATAACGTAGTGTATGGAAAAAATATCCCTGGATTACAATCTCAACCTTGGAATTTTCCTTTCCAAGGTAATAAACAACCGCCTCGAGGGAAACCTCCTCAAGTTGATTCTTTTGTACCCCCTAATCTTGGGAAACCATATCCAGGTTCTATGAATCCTACCTGGGGTCAAGGTTTTCAGTATAACGCTCCTTTCCAAGGGGGATTACCTAATCAACCAACTTATGTTGGATCTTCAACTCAAAATCCTCCTCCACTGAATTTTTCAGGACTCTCTAACTATCTACAGACTTCTTATGGTCCTACTGGTATACCTACAGGACTACCTCCTCAAAACTACCATTTTCCTCAAGTGAACAGACAGTTGTCGTTTCTTGCTACTTAGATTTATCAGATTTATCTAGGATTTTGAATGATCCTATTTTGCATTCTCCTTATTGGCCCGTAATACTTTCCAAATTTCCATCAGACATTCCTAAGTTTGACGGTCGATCGAGAGAAGACCCAAATAATCATGTCATGACATTCCATCTTTGGTGTTCATACAACTCCTTGATGGATGATTCTATAAGACTATGTCTTTTCTAGCGAACTCTTACGGGTTCGGTAGCCAAATGGTATATTGAATTACCATGAGGATTCTTCAATTAATTCAATACCTTAGTTATAGCTTTCTTAACGCATTACCAATTTCCCATACGATATGAGACAAGAACCATAATTTTGAGTTCATTTAAAAAATACTCTTCTACTCACATTTTCGATCATATTCATGAGTGGAGGAGGAGAAGACGCTTAATCAAATATTCCCTTCCTAGTCAAATATTGGCCGAGTGGTTTACAAAGTCACTCATTGTTCCTATAGCCTGTGATGTTTCCATAGGTGGTGTCATCACTGAAGAGAAGGTGATTAGTCGTGCTCAATATTTGGATCTTGTTTATTCACAAATAGGCATACTATATGACTTGATCCCTGGTGCTCCTCATCCATCTATGAATCCAACCCCAACACCTCTAGTAGCTTCTCATGTTGCTAATGGCATGATTGGAATTTTCCATGCTGAGACTCAGTCTAAACAAGCCAATCATTCCAATCCCAAGTCTACTACTCCTAATGTACAAAATACTCCTCCTCCAACTCCTTCTCTCGGTAAAACCTATGAAGTTAATTCAGTTCAATCTACACCTACCGGTAAAAATCAAAATAAAAAGAAAAGGAAGGGTAAGAATAAAGAGGACAAAAATAATAATCAACAATCTGAGAAATACAAGACCCAACCTGTTGATGACAAAGAAAATCACAAACCTCACTATCCTTGCCTTATCTGTGGTGAGGATCATGATACGAAACATTTTCCATGACATGTTGAGGTTACTAAGTTCCTGCAAGGGACCGGGACACCTCCTACACCCGTCATTTTGTCACAATCGTTTCCTTCTCAACAATAGGCCCAATTGGTCATTCATGATTAACCGTCTCCCTCTACCACGTCTTATGTACTTATGTGTACTGGTGACTCCAAGAAGAAAGAATTTGCAGTCGCGACACAAGCAAAAGATTATTCTCCTTCGAAAGAGAAAGTTGATGATTCACCACCCCCATTGGTTCAACTTCCTCCACCAACCTCACCTCCAAATGGTCCTCTTCATCTCGAACAACTAGGCCTAGATATAATTCTTCTTCCTCCCCCTAAGGGTGTTGTTCAAAATTCGTCATTTAATCCTCATGCACGTGCTACTCAAAACTACAGTATTGTAGAAGACCTTGCGCAAGCACCCTCTGCAATGTCAGCTCTCGAAGTCCTTCAAAGTTGTCCTACTCAATGGAAGGCGTTGTTAAAGGATATTGGTGGAATTGATCCTACCAATACAAATTTAATAATCTTTGACTTGGAATATCATACTTCAAGGCTTCCTCCTCAATTACCATTTCAAATACAAGTTGTTGTGGAAAATAAGAATATTTGTCGAATCATTATTGACGAAGGAACCTTGAATTGTGTCATGTCCATTACCTATTGGAAAGAAATTGACTCTCATGACCTTACCAAGCCACACAATACTCTCAAGGATTTTAATGGTACAAGGTTTAAACCTTATGGTGTTCTTCCTTCGTTGTCTATTACATTAGAAGGTAAAGCGGTTAATGTTGAGGTTGAGCTCTTTGACGCATCTCTTGATTACAACCTTCTACTTGGTCATAGTTGGATTGATTCCATGCGAGAAATTGTTTCTACTCTTTTTCATGTGTTATGTTTCCCACACCAAAGAAAAGTCATTATTGTCGATCAACTGACCTTCTTTAATTCTGATTCATGTACTAGAAATGTACCTTTCATTGCGAAAACACCTCTCGGTTATGAGAATGTCGGTGTGGGTCTTTTAAAAGATTCATCGTTAATGGGTACATTTCCTATTCCACCACCCGATATTCCTCCTCCTTTTGTCGCCTCGATTAACATGATATAGACCTTTGTTAGTGAAACCCCTGAGTCTTATGAACCATGGATAGTACCTAGCTCTGATGACTGTCTTCGTTATGGTGACCGAATTCCTTTGAGTTCGGTTCAATTGGCTTATCAAGTTATTCAATCGATAACTCCTTCTCCTCATTCTCTCTATGATACATCTCCTGATCCATTTCATGTGATATTTCCCACTGATGAGATGATCATGACAGTTATGTCTATGGAAGATACTCCATGGGATGATGGGCATCATCATTCTCTTCTCTTCATAGAATCCGAGACCATAGAGAGTTATCAACAGATTTCAACTCTGTCTATTGTTGTTATTATTTCCTCTATTCCTAAACCAACACACGATGTTTTGTATGAAGGGAAACTAGGAAATATTTCACCTACCATCCTCTTGATATTTTGATTAAACTTGGAGTCATGGAAAATGTTCACATCGGTGCCTCATGTTTTGTTGATGAGGTCCCTACTTACAAAGATATTTTCCAATAATTTTGTGACGTTTTTGCCTGGAGTTACAAAGAAATGCCTGGAATTTATCTCAATATTGTTGTACATGAGATTAAGACTTACCTATAAGATAAACCCGTTTGATATAGACTTCACCTAGTACACCCACGCAAATTTTCTTCTATTAAGCTCAAAGTTGAAAAACTTCTTAAAGTCGTTTTTGTCTATCCTATGGATTTGATTGATTGGGTGTCCAATCTTGTTTCGGTTAACAAGAAACAAGGCACGATCCATGTTTGTGTATATTATAGGGAGATCGACAAAGTTTGTCCCAAATACAATTATCCAACCTCTTTCGTTGACCATATTATTGACGACTATGTTGGGAGTGAAATTTTCTCCTTGGTGGACGATTTCTTCAGATATAATCAAATCAATATTTTACCTACGGATCAACATAAGATTGCTTTTATTTGTCCTTGGGGAACCTTCGCATACCGAAAACTACCTTTTGGTCTCAAAAATGCCGGTGCGACTTTTCAACGCACTATGTCTTATGCTTTTCTTGACATTAAGCACATTGTACAATCTTACCTAGACGATCTACCGGTGCACTCTATGCTTTGTCAAGATCACCCGGTGCATCTACGAGCTATTTTATTACGCTGTCATTATTATCGCATATGTTGAATCCACATAAATGTGTTTCTTGTGTGGAATCCAAATTAATTCTTGGTTTTATCATGTCTACACATGGGATTAGGGTGGACCCTTTGAAGGTTGAGGCTATCCTCAATTTACCTCCTCCTTCCACACTACACCAACTCCAAATTTTGCAAGGGAAGGAAATTTGTTTACATCGATTCATTACCAACTATGTTGAATTAACGAAAGGATTTACTCAAATTCTTAAGAAAGGTTACGATTTTGTATGGGACGACACTGCCAATCAATCCTTTGAAGCTTTGAAATTTTCCTTGACTCGTACACCACTTTTGTTTCCACCTGATTCTAGTTGATATTTCTTCCTATACTTGGTTGCCTCAAACTCTACCATTTCTATGGTTCTAGTCCAAGAGGATGATTCACATGATGAACATGTTATATACTATTTGAGTCAGAGTCTCATGACCACTGAAACCAAATATTTACATGTGGAGAAACTGGCCTTGGCAGTTTTTCAAGTTGTTCAACATTTTCGTCACTACATCTTATTACGCAAAACCACAGTCATTTCCATTTGCAACCCTATGAAACGCATCCTTACTCGACAATTGTTGGGGGGAAAATACTCTAAATGGATAGTTAATCTCTAGGAGTTTGATTTGGAGTTTGAGTGTGCCAAGTCAAATAAGTCTTTGGTTGTTTTCGAGTTGATATGTGACCTTCCCTCTATTGAAACAAAAACAGTGGTAGAAGATTATTTTCCTGATGAATCTCTCTTTCTAATCAATTCTGATGACATATGGTATGGAGACATTATCATTTATCTCCCAACCAAAACTTTACAACCTGATCTTTCTATTACCAATCGCCGTTGTATTAGGTATCAAGCCCATCAATACATTATCCTTGGTGATACCCTTTACCATTGTGGTATTGATTCCATATTTTGACGATGTCTCCCCTATGATGAAGTTGAGAAATCTTTGAATGACTGTCATTTTGGAGCATGTGGCGATCATATGTCTGGGTATGCAACTACCCAAAACATCTTACGAGTTGGTTATTTATGGCCTTCATTGTTTAAGGATTGCATTATTGCCGTCCAGATATGCCATGGTTGTCAAACATACAACAATAAGATCCTATATCATCATGCTCCCTTACACCTTGTAGTTTTCATTGGTCCATTCACTAAATGGGGCATTGAATTCATGAAATATAACCCTCACTCGGCTGGGGGGCATGGATACATCATTGTAGTGGTGGATTATTTCACTAAGTGGGCCGACGTGATGCTTACATTTGATAATACTGGGGAAATGCAGCGTTATTCATATTCAATCATATCGTTACTAGATTTGGTGTCCCTCAAGCCATCGTCACTGATCATGGTAGTCATTTTCACAATTTCATGATGTCTAAACTTACTGAGAAGTTGGGTCTTCGACATGAAAATTCAACCCCTTATTATCCACAGGCCAATGGCCAGGTTGAAGCAATCAACAAAGTTCTTACTACTATGCTTCGACGGATGGCAGGAATTCACAAGTCAATTTGGCACACGATGCTCTTCTTGTAATTATGGGCCTATCGGACATGCATTAAGTCTGCCACAGGATTCACACCTTTCCAATTAGTACATGGTATTGAAGGAATTATGTCGATTGAATGTGAAATACCATCTTTGAAACTAGTTGTTGAACTTCTCCCTAACACCTCAGCTAAAGAGGAACATCTATTATATTTGATGCAATTAGATGAGGCTCATTGTGATGTTGCCTTAGTCATTGAAACTAAGAAAAAGTGTGTCAAATCTCAATATGAAAATCATGTCAAACCACATTTTTTTTCTAAGGGTGATTTGGTTCTTCTTTACGAACAATACCGTGACTTATTAGGGGTCGGAAAATTCAATCCCATGCGGCATGGCCCTTATATTGTCAATTGAGTGTTGGAGAAAGGGGCCTATGAGCTGGTATATTATGATGGAATTCCTTTGAGTGAACCCATAAATGGGCTTTACTTGAAGAAGTACTATGCCTAATTTTTTTTTGCATAAGTGTTGTGTATTTTAGTGTATCATACCCTTGTGTGCTTTTTCATTTTTGTTTCCCCCTTTTAGCTGCTTACCTTGCATTGTGATTGGTTTCCAGATGTCGGTGTCTTTTATACCCTATATTGGCTTTGTTGATGGTGTTAGTCGCAGTACTCAAAACTTAATGTTTGTTGTTTGGGAAATCTATGCACCTAATGCACCTACGGATGAATTGATCAGTCTACATGGTGTTTTCCTTGGTCGTGCAACTATTAATATTGCAGAATACAGTGCATTTATCGAGTTGCTAACCGACATTGTTTCCCTTGGCATATGTCATCTTATTGTACAACTTGATTCACAATTAGTAGTACTACATTTGAGTAATATTTATTCCATCTGAAGTCCTACTTTGTTATGAGTATATTTACGAATTTGCCTCTTGGAAAGATATTTTTATTACATTGAGTATCAACATATTCTTAGATGTCTAAATATATTGACATATGAATTGGATAATTATGTGTTAGATAGACATTTGATACATTTATAAACCCAATCACACTTTTTACAAAAACAAGTAACCCGGTAGGAACTTTATATTTATAACGACAAAAAGTGTTTGTCCAAAGACCAAAATATCAAAAAGTGAAGCTCATGGATTCATGTACAAAACAAATCAAGGATGTTTCTCACTGTAACAAACAATTGTCCATGCCACTTTACGGAGCAGTCGACCAATAGATGCAGATACGCCAACTGTGTGGCATTGATAATGCCTAGGAAGTTCATCCATCGTGGCATCAAGGAAATTCATGGTTAGTCCCTTTAAGCTCTATTCAATAGCCTTAATATTTGTTGCAGCTACTCATGCTACAAAACCTCTCTCTCCTCGCCTTTGGATGGGATATGATCCCAGAGGACGATAAGGCCCAACGCCTACATTATTGACAGCACTTGATTAGTCTTGGATAGATAACACAAAAGACATTTTATATAATTAAAATATCAAAAACATCATATAACAAAAAAAATACTTCTTACCTATGTCCCCCCAATGAGATCCCTTAGGAAGAGATAAATATGGATCCCCATGGAAATATGTCCCAGCGTATGCATAGTCCTCCACCATGATTAGTTGATTCCTTAGTCATTGGAAGAAAACATCGTCATACTTGACGATAGGAATGCCACCATGAAGAGACATTAGATCCACCCACATCTTCATCTGTGTATGTTGTGGAGTAGGTATACCCCACTCCACCTATAGATGTAGGAAAATAACTCTCTCCAAGAAGAAGGACACCAAAATGGACCCATAACCAAATTGTTTCAACCGACCATTTCGACACTTTGTGAGTTGTTTTTTCATGTTTTTTAGGACACCCTCACACCAGTTGAATACCCTGGGTTCCATGCACTCTATCGCATACTGAAAATGGATTTGCAAATCCATATGGGGAGCTTCACTCCCTACCATGCAGGTAATGGTATAAAGGATGGTCTGCAACGATAAATCCCAAACATATCTGATGGCCACCTTCCCACTATGTTTTTTCTGTACCTAGCACACAATGGAGAGAGACATAGTAATCCATGGGTTCTCCCCCACCCCTACTTCCTGTGAGTGATACCCATGAACCATGGAAAGACAAACCTGTCAGAAAGTAGATATCCTCTATATCCAATGTGAGTGTATGAACACCCATGCAAAAGACTTGTTCGTTCACATCCCACATGTGAGCCAAATACTCTAGCAACCTCAGTTGGCTCTCATACCCTAAATCATGAAAAACTTGAGTAACCCACATTGCCTTAGCACCATAAATTTTCCTGGGACATTCTTGGATAAATAATCCTCTTCCTCATGCTCTCATTCATGCCACTTGAGCATTTTGACAAACGAAATCTTGCTAAGGAACATTAAAAGAAGATTAGAAACATAAAAATTCATTCCTGGAAGTCTTTCTAGTTAGATTTATCTTTTCAAAAATTTGATTGCGGTCGTCATAGGGTTGCGCTTTTACGCAAAGAGACATCATCGCACCCTGTCTATTAGGTCCCATTTGACATTGTCATATCATCGCAGTTCACGATACAGTGGACCTGCGACGATCTCAACACCCAGGTAGCCCCAAAAAATCGGCCTAAAAACCAAATTTAACCAATAAAAATAAAATTTGAAACCATGAAAGGATAAAGAAGAAGAAGATTACCTTTTTGACGGAGACGGTTTGCAAAATGATCCACCAGGTGCTCTGAAATCGATAGTTTAAATTTGGGAAGAAAAGAGGGTTTTGGGGCACTATTTGGGTAAATTTGCAAATGAAATGGTAAAATGGTGTTTTGGCCTATTTTATTGTTTTTTACCATATTTTTATTGCAAAATTAAATTATTTTTTATATTTTATCCATGCCCTAATGTAACATACCCAGCCACCCACAGGCCGAGTACACTACCTGCAAGCCCTCCCTTGAACTTCTTTCTCATATTTAAACCTTCTTTAGTCATTAAGGATGAATAAGATAACAAATTTAACAACATGCACAACAATATCCAACAAGCATGCATAATCTAAAGATTACGTTAAACGATAATTAAATATACACAACGGAAATACATTCATACAGATGTAGCTAATAATTAAATTACACATCAGAAATACATTCATACACAGGTAGGGCTATCATGACAGAGAGAACTTATATTTATGAAAGATGACACCGACTGGCTGCAGACCAAGGAAATTTCACCCAACCATAGACATCGTTGCTCCAAATATCAATAGTAGTGTCACCCCTGAACCAGGGCTATGAATCCACAAGGACGGTTCCAGAGTGTACTTGGGTTCCCAAACCATTCATCTCTCAAGCTCTCACAGGTTTCCCAACACCCACAACAATCCAAGTACCCAACTCTCTTCTACCCAGCCTATGCCACCTAAGAGAATGGACCTCCACCCTTCTTTGCCACGCAGTCCCTCAGGAAGTCCTTCTCCTTCTTTCCAGGGCTTCCATAACAGTTGGTCCAGAATCTCAATGTTGGAACTCTCAGGACTCACAATTGTGAGCAAAACAGGGAACATGACAATGCATTTTAGACATGTAGGCCCCAAGTCACAACTGGATCACACCAGTGACCACTACAACCTATTGGATCATGTTGTCATTGATGCTAATGGTTTGATTGATTGATGTCATTGATTGATGTCAAGTGATTGATTGATGTCAAAGGATTGATTGATTGATGATTGATGTAATATAATATGTATTGTCCTTGATGAGAATTCATAGATGAAGATGGATCAATGAGTTGTCACTGATACATGATGAAGATGGATCGATGTGGTTTCATTGGTATATGATGCATTGTTGGAAAAATGTATAGATGACTCAT
>ML815071.1:16349-42231 GCA_009831015.1 Picea engelmannii
ACATAATACTAAAAGGTGAATTGAGTAGTTGTGAAGAAGAGAATTACAAGCTTGAAAATACCATTAATAGCTTGAAGGAACAATTAGAAGATTATGAGAAATTGAAAGCAGAATTGGATCACACAAAAGGGGAGCTACTATTGGCAACAAAAAAGTTGAAGAAGTTCGAAAAAAGAACTGAAAAATTAGATGAGATCCTTAGCAATCAAAGATCTCAAAATGACAAGACAGGACTAGGATACAATGACAGTTTGAAGACAACAAAACAAGATAAGGAAGATGAAAATGATGAAACCAACACTCCAAAACAAGTTGAACAACAAGATAGAAGACTAGAATTCAGAAGGAATGAGACATCAGGAAGATCCTTGCACATCAGGTATGAAGGAAACTACAGAAGAATAGATCATGAACCCAGATGGACCACACCACAAAGAAGATCACTTACTCCCAGGTATCAAAATTTCTTTCTTGTACATTGTTATACTTGTGGAAATTTTGGACACAAGGTAATCAATTGTAGAATCAATGAGAGGAACAACTATGCAAGCTACATGAATGGTGAAAATAGTAAATATGGAAATGTTCGTAGACCTATCAATAGAAATTATAATCCATTTGACCCATTAATGGATCAAAATATTGTATGTTACAAGTGCATTAATCTTGGTCATAAAGCACGAGATTGCAAAGAGATGAAGGAAGATAATCATATGCCAAATGTCTGTATACCAACTACAACATGGAAAAGGAAAGAAATTCCACAAAATGAAAACTATCAAATAACATTGGTCGCTAAAGAATGCAAAGAATAAGATGAATGTTTCATAGATAGTGGGTGCTCATCTCATATGACTGGAGATCAAAGAAAATTTGTCAGCTTGAAGAAAAAGGGTGGAAATGTTACATTTGGAGATGACTCATCTACTAAAATACTTGGAAAATGAATTGTAAAGCTTGGGAGTGAAAATGTAAAAGTAGGAAAAGTCCTATTGGTTGAAGATCTAAAGAATAATCTCCTCAGTGTTAGTAAAATGTGTGATCAAGGATACACTCTTACGTTTGACTCCCAAAAATGTAAAATCAGAGAAAATAACTCAGGAAGATTGGTTTCAACTACAACAAGAATACCGAACAGCATATACATCCTAGACATGAAGAAGAGAGAGAATACAAAAGCCACACAAAAGGATTCCAAGGAAGAAAAAGTCCCAAAGACCAAAAATAAGGATGAAGTATTATTGAGTGCCACATGTTCAGGGGGAGCAGCCCCAAAGAAGAAGGTTACCTTTTTCCATTAAACTCAAGGGGAGAAGCCCTACCCTTTTCCATTGATGTCAAAGGGGGAGATAAATTTGGATCATGATGATAGGGGGAGCATGAGTGTTTCCATCAATGACAAAGGGGGAGATTGTTGGAAAATTGGTTGTTGTCATTGATGTCAACCCTAGTCATGGGTTTTGGACCGCAATATTGATGAAGGTATTTGGACATGAAGGAAAATGCACATGCAGATAAAACACCCATGGATAGATAGTATACATCATGTTGTGTCCGGTGGTATGTGGCACATCAAGTGGATCCTCATGGTTGAGGAGAAATGAATTTTTGAAGATGACAAAGTGAATTGAAGAAGGAAGAACATGTAGGCCCTAAAGATAATTAAAGAATAGAATTACAAAATAAGAAAGTGTCAGGTCGGCCCTAATGTTAAAAGGAAGTGACATAAATGGTATAAATAAATATCATTATACATTCATTTGATATACAAGTTGAATTTCAGAGGAAATCAGAAGCAAAGAAGGTCATATTTCAAGGGAGGATGAAGTCTTTTGGTGATGTGTTCTAAGGTATGTTATTTTCAGGTCATCTTACCATTTTCGCTATAACTCTTTTTCTAGAATGATTCAGATGGTGAAATTGCTATGTTATTGAGAAGACATATCAAGGTACCTGTGGTAAAAGTTTCATCTCTTGATTCACTATAATTATAGAGATACACTCAGTGGAAGATAAGGTTTTTGACCAGTCCTGAGGCTAGTCAATAAACAGGTGTTCCGGGTAAAACAGTCATAACTTATTCATAGAGAATCCAAATGAAGTGGGACAAATTGAATTGGAAATATTATGGACTGTAGTTTCTTGTGTGCGCATTTCAGAATCTGATGTTAAATATTGATCATGAGGAATTATGTACAAGTTCGGTCTCCTGAATAAACCAGAATTGAACAAAGTCCACCATTCTCTCTATAACTTATTTTTGGGTGGAAGGAAGGGACAAGGATGGAGAGTTAAATATTCTCTTGATATTGGAGTACATTATATTCATCTTGAAGTTTTATCCCTCCCTTTACATTTGGCAGTTGTAGCTACCTTTGGAAGTCATTACTTCCCTTGAACAATAGCTATTGATTATTTCTCATATATTGTGCATGGTGTATTGTGGTGTATTGGTGTAACTCTTATACTATTGTTCATTCCTCAGTGGATATAATTGAATGGTTTAAGTATAAGTTGAAAAATGTTTTAAATTGTACTTGATACTGATTCACCCCCCTCTCAGTATCAACATCTTCTTCGTGTCTTCTATGAAGAAGATGATAAAATGTTAAGTAAACAAGTATGTTGATGACACTAGTATTAATTCTATTTTGTTGAAGAAATGTTAAATCTGAACATAATGAGGTCCACTAAAAGAAGTTCAAAAATATATATTCAAAATGCCCTATCTTAATAACACATATTTGAAGAGGAAGGATTCCATTATAGTGATGGAATTTAGAAGGTTACATCAAAACATAATTTTTATTAATAGATTAGAACCATGTTATATATATTGTTTGTATTAAAGAAAGTTAATTCAAACTATACATTAAAATAAGGTTCTTAAATAGGTAAAATTATTTTCAAAAATGTAATTAATTTTAAACAGATCATTTTTTTTCAAAGTGTATTTTTGTTATTCGATAAAATAAGATATTTCTACATAGATCGAACGTCTTAAGAAACCACTCATACAATCATATCAAATATTAGTTCGTTGGTGTTTTATATGGTTAAAATATTAAAAGAAGGAAATAATTCATGACCCCAACCAACGCAGCCACTTGAAGCAACATATGATTGCAAAAGAAAAATATTGTACATAAGAGTTTCTCACAATCGATCTTCAACAAATGATCCTCCATGCTCTTTAAATAGTGATCATGGACCTATCAGGTGTAACACCACATATCAATATAGACGTTAGTATCAAGGAGAATATGAATTGTTAGATCACTTTTGTCTATAACATATCGTGACCATCGGATTACATAACTACAAATAAATACTAATTCATACTAAATAAACACACTTTTACCTAAAGACACATTAGACCAATTTGACCTTAACTAACTCCTAAGTGTCTAAATATACTAACATCCTCTCTTAAGAAAAACTTGGGATAGGATTGAAGGATTTACAAAGATGACAAAATAGGAGAAGGGATGAGACACTAGAGCCTATCCCCCTTAATGACAACTTCTTTAACCCCTAACATAGATCGAAATTTGGAAATCTTTGCTTCTGTAAGAGACTTTGTGAAAATGTATACAACTTGATCACATGTATGGAAAAATAGCACCTCAAGAATGAAATATTGAATAAACTTTCTTATGAAGTGTGTGTGTATCTCAATGTGTTTGTTGCACTAATGTTGAATTGGATCTTTGGCGAGCTTGATGGAACTCTAATTGTCACACTAAAGGGTGGTCGAATGTTGTTATTGGAATCCAAACTCTAAAAGTATTTTTTGAAACTATAAAGCTTCTTGACTTGCATTAATCATTGCTCAATACTCTTCTTCTACATAAAAAAGAGCAAGAGCTTGTTGTTTCTTACAAGCCCAAGTGAGAGGTCCAAAACCAAGACTGAAAACATATTCTGCAATAGAATTCCTATCACTAGGATCGCCAACCCAATCAAAATAAGTGAAACCAACCAACAAAGGACTCCCCCCTAAACTAAAATGTATCCTAAACTGAACTATACCCTGGACATAACAAAGTATCATTTGTGTTTCTTTCCAATGGCTCTCATAGGGTGTTTGCATATACTGAGAAACAAGACCAACAACAAAGGAAATATCAGTATGGGTATGAGTCAAATACAAAAGGATGTCAACTAAATGATAGTACAAAGTGGCATATACTTTAGATGTAGTATAGGTGGCAACAAGTTTTGACTCTAAGATGGAAGGAAGATGGTGTTGGTTTACAATTTTCCATGTGAAAGAAACAAAGAAGATCACATGGATACTTAGACTAGGAGAGGGAAATTCCTTCCTTGGTTTGCAATACTTTGAGGTCGAGGAAATAATGAAAATAACATGAGTCTGTCATTTCAAATTTATTTTTAAGGTTGAATTTCACATGGTTTAAAAGTTTAGAGTCACTAATATTGAGGGTCACTAACATTGAGGATAAGGTCATCAACAAAAAGAACAAGTATTATGAGATGGTTTCCTACTTGCTTGGTATAGACATGGGAATCAGAATGACATCTAGAAAATTTGATGTGAAGAAGAAAGTTATCAATTTTAGCATACCAAGCTTGAGGAGCATGCTTAAGACCATAGAGAGATTTCTTTAGGTGGAAAACAAGGATAGATTCATTTTGAGCATAGCCAAGAGGTTTTTCCATGTAGATTTCTTCTTGCAAATCCCCATGCAAGAAGGTGGATTTAACATCCACATAATGGACCTCACATTTTTGTGGGTCGGAAAGGTATAAAACAAGGCAGATGGAATTTGTTTTATCCATAAGGACAAAGGTTTCATTATAGTCAATTCCATCAACTTAAGAAAATCCTTTGGAAAATAACTAAGTCTTATGTCTTTCAACACTTCCATCTGATGCATACTTAGTTTTGTACATCAATTTACTTTTGACAAGTTTTCTTCCTTTACGAAGTGATACAATATCCCAAGTATTGTTCATCATTAAGGATTAATAATCTTCATCCATTGTTATGTGCCAATCTAAATCATCGGAAGCTTCTTCAAATGTTTCTTAATCATTAGTATCTGAAGCTTGAGCCAAAAGAGAGGATTCTCAATGGAATCGTGAATGTGTACAACAATAATCTACAGGATCATCGACAAGATCACCAGTTGTTTTTTGTGTTGTACAAACCCATCTAGGAAGTGGTGGTGCAGCTGCAAGTTCATGTTCAATGGACCCAACTAGAGGAAGGTGAGCAGGAAGATGTGGATTTTTTATACTCACTATCATCATTTGAAGAAGAGACCATAATATAATCACTAACAGAAAAGTTGGAAAGATAAAATGGCATAAACACAAAAGATGCTTGAAGATTGAACAAACGTCGAATTAGGCCCCCAAAACCAAGAAATTTTCATCAAACTTAACATCTCTCCTAATAATAATTTCATTGGAATGAGGTTGAAGATATATGTAACCTTTGACATATTCAGAATATCCAACAAAAAAGTACTTCTCACTTTTAGGCTATAATGGTTTCCTTGTTTCATCAAGAATGTGAGCACATGCTTTACTACCAAACACATGGAAGTGGTTAACATCTAGTTTAAGTTTACTCCATACTTCTTCCGATGTTTATTTTTTAAATCCTTTGTGGGTGTGTGATTTACTTTGTAATTTACACAATTAATGGCTTCTACCCAAAAATGAGGACTTAATCCTTTAGATTGGATTATACAAGTTGTCATTTCCTTTAATGTGTGATTCTTTCTCTCAAAAATACCATTTTGTTGTGGTGTATATGGGACAGTGTGTTGCATCTAAATCCCTTGTGCAATGCAGTCAGTTGTAATTTTTTTTCTAACATCTTCTCTTCCATTATCTGTTCTTAACCTTTGTAGTTGATGTCTATTCAACTTTTTTACAAGGGCCTTGTAGGCCACAAATTTGTCAAAAAATTCACTCTTAAGTTTGAAGAAATAAACCCAAGTACGTCTATAGAAGTCATCAATGAATGTTAAGAAGTATGTGTACCCAGACAAATAAGGAGAAGGAAGCGGACCACACAAATCACTATGAACAAGTTGCAAGCGGGTCAAGGCGTGCCAAGATGCACATTTGTCAAAACTATCCAAATGATGTTTTTCAAGAACATAGTTGGCACAAACACCATCTATGCAAGAAATGAGAGAAAGATTGATTAACATATTGTGATTACATAGTTTCTAGTAACAATGAGTGATATTTTAAACGACCAAATCGCCCATGCCAAAGTTTTCTTAAGTCATAGCTATGAGTAATAAAAACTGATGGAAAAAATGATGAACAAGAGTTGTCAAATTTGTACTACCTAGTAATATCATCTACAATTCCAATGTCTAGAACATTCTTAGGATGTTTTAAATCATTGATTACAACTTGGTGAGGTCAATAATCTATTTTTTTACCTTCACTTGAATGAGTGACTTGATATATTGATAGAAGGTTGTAGGAGAGACTTGGAACACATAATACATCAACAAAATGACCATCATCTAATTGAATTGTTCCATGCCCTACAACACCAGGAGATCTATCATCACCAACAAATAATTTTTTAGTTTTACATTCATTAAGACAATAAAAAATAGTTTAATCCTTAACCATATTGATCCGAAAAGATCTTTTAAACGACAATGGTTGAGTTATTTAGCATGTGTTAATTAACCATTTAGGAAGCTGAATGAAAGAGGAATAATTAAAGAGGATATGTGACATCCATATAAAAATATACAGATCTGAAATAAAGCATGAGGATCAACAAACCATAAACACCAATGTGATAACGGAGTTTGGCAATCTCGCCTACGTCTCCAGGCCTTTGCCTCGGTGGGTGAGGCTTTCTTATTTATTTTCAAAGATTTAAAAGTACATCATAGCAGTGCCAAAAATGTTACAAACTAATTTGGTCTTGTTATACCAGATCTCTAGAACCCAACAAAATTGATGGCACTAAAATCGGATGAACGAAGCTCCTAGAAATGGCCCGCAAAGGTGCTCTCCTCAACAACTTCCCTGCATAAAAATGGATTTGGCTTGGAAAATATTCAGCATAAACCTATTCTAAACCTCCTCCATGGCTCCAAGAACCTCTATTTTTTAAAGGCCTGAAGTTGGTAACTATCTCCCAACTTCCCCCCAAGATCTGGCCTCAAAAAGGGCCCAATATCCCCCAATATTGGCCAAAAATCTATAGAATTGTTGCAAAATCATTGAAAAATATTTATTATAAAGTAAATAACCCACAAAATGTAATAATTAAGTGCACAACCCCTTTTAAGCGGGCTCTTGTTCACATGGAGACCTCCATGTGGCCTCGTGCTAATGTTGGGCGCGATGGCCCCCCGACTGTTTGGCACCTGGTTACATGCAGTGGCCATGTGGCCTCGACTAAACCTTCCACGTGATCATAATGAGCTAATCCCCCGGTCCAACGCCTTGGTTTACGCCCCTGGTCGATGGGCTAGCCCGGCCGACCGAGGCTAACCCTTACCTCTGTGTGCAATCCATTATACATCGGGTCATATGTTGAGTAATAGGATCGAGATCTGAGGCTGGAGAGTGTATCAAAACCCGTGCGCAAACAACATACAAAGCAGGGTCTGGTCATATGTCAAGGTCCAGTGGTAAAGATTGTGTTGAGGGCTGGGGCTAGGTCCCAACCCTAACTCCGCTTGTAATATATTGTATGTAACTTTAAACAAAAACCATGGACTATAGTTAACAAGAACTATCACAGGCGAGTTGGCCAGCCCGACCCTGCCAAGTTGCTTATGCCCATGCCCGAGGTCGTGGGTTCAAACCTCATAGATTCCAACACTTTTGGAACAGTAAGCCAATGATGGGGTGTCATGTGGCCACCCATGACTAGGCCACATGGCACCATTTAAATTACCTACAAAGGTGACACTTTTTAGGTGTCAATTGGACCACGTCTTCCACCTTCCCAGTAAGCAACCAACTTTACCTTCCACGTAATCTGTACGGGAGTGCCACGTGTCACCCTTGCAGTCGTGACACTTGTCACTCCCTGATTGGTCCACCTGTACCTGCCCAATCAGCAACTTGTCCAAGTCACTGTATGGTCAACTTCAACGTTAGCATGATGACGTCATTCATTGACTTTTTTGCATGTTGACTATTGACTTTTTGTCTATTTGGAAAAACAAACAGATCGTGATATCTGGAGAATACAATGTTTGTTTGAGCCCGTTCAAGTTGCATTGGGTTCGTATTGACGAGGCCTACGCACACGTATGTTTTGAATTTATTCTGAGAAATTTGATTTTTAGGCCTTCTTGGAACCATTTTGGTCCCGATATCCAATTTTGGATCACACCTCCCCACTAAATAACTTTTGGTCCTCCAAAAGGTTATTGACCAATCATCAAGTGTGGGATAGGCCACCCGACTTGTTCTCTGTCTTTAAACTCTGTCTTGTGCACCTGTCTCATCAAGATCAATTGTAAAACAATCATGATAACTAGCAGCATATTGTTAGCCATTTGTACCCTGTCACATCTTACTGAAACCACTATCATCCATATTGAAAACATTACTAATGATATCATCATAAATATGACTGTAAATGAGCTAATACATTTGTAATATTTTCATGACATTAGCTTATCTTGAAGCAAAGTGTGATTGATTTTCCATTCTACAATCATCTCATGTTCTTGCTTAAGATCGATTACTTGATTTGAAACAATTATAGGTGTGTTTCTTTCTTGAGTCGCCTTTATTAATTTTTCAATAGTTTGAATAGATTTATTTGCCTTTAAATGATGAGCATGAACCACATATTCTTGAATTTCTTTGATTAAGTGATATTGATCCTTTTCCCTATAGAATATTGTTTTGCAATCATACAAGTAAGGACTTCCTAAGACCATTCCACATTCACTTAGTGGCACCACATCACATGTTACCTTGTCCACAAACTTAGATGAAATTGAAAATTTGAATGTCCACTGCTTTGTTATGTGCAATTGATGATTGTAGTTTATCCATTTAAGTGTGTAGGGCTTATGATGCATCTGAGTTTTTAACCCAATTTTTTAACCATTTCCTCTGAAATCAAGTTATTTTGAGATCCACTATCTATCAATGTGTCGACCTTAGTATGTCGCATTATGAACCTTATGTGAAACAATTTATTTCTAGAATCAAATCCTTCACCAATTTTACCTATCATACCAACCAATGAGACTTTAGATTCGTCACCTGAATCTAATCCCAATTTTGTGGGTCGTGTTGTTGTTGTAATTGTTTTCTTCCCTTTCTTTTCTTTGAACCACTTCGATCTCTTCTCAGGATGCAATTTCCAACAACGGTCCTCATCATACCCCTCTTTCTTGCAATTCTTGCAAGAGGGCTTCTCTTCCCTTTTTGTCACTGATTTTTCCTTCTTGCCATTCCACTTCCTTTTGTCCTCTTTCCTTGAAGACGATTCCCTTGATACACCAACCCCTGTTTTCCCTGCTTCAATGTATGTCTCTTGAACATAAACCTCATCAATATTAGTAGGTCCAAACATGAATACAGTATTTCGAATATGTGTAGGTAAACCTCCTATATACTTCATAAGATTTTCTTACGTATGTAAAGTAATATCTAACATCAATGCCATTTTACGAAATCCATCTCTGTATTCTTGCACTATTTGTCCTTTTATTAGTTTAAGAGATTTCCATTCAATTATTTCTTTCTCTTTATAACCCAAAGGATAGAATTTCTTTCTAAGTGCAGAAACAAAAACTTGTCGTGATGGAAATACATTACCCACTTGTTGCATGTCATTTTTCAACTTGCTTTGCTACCATATGAGTGTTGTGCTTGCAAGTCTAAGGGATGCCAACTTGATATGAGTTGTCGCATCCTTGATTTGTTGCACACTGCAATAAACCTCCATCTGTCTGACCCAATTATCAAGTCTCTCTGCATTGACTTCACCATCATATATGGGTACTTCAAATTTAACATCAAGTTTTAGTAAAGGCATTTCTTGTTTATGTGTATGGACATGTTTATTTGTAGTGGATTTAGAACTTGAACTTGAAGAAGAACGAGAATAAGGAGGTGAAGGAGGAATTTGAGGAGGATCCTCTTCTTCTTCACTTTTTCCCTTTGAAGATTCACCCAGATTCGGTCTCTTCTGTTCCAAGTAATCCTCATACAAAACCTTCATCATCTCTGACATGGCGAAGAAAGTTTTTCAAAACTCTTTCTCATCCTGAGAAAGTCCCTCTTCCAATGCCATCTTCTCGCTATGAGAAGTTCTCTTTCTCAATCCAATCAATGGATTCTCTTCAACAAGATCAACTTCACCACGATGTATATTTTCCTTGGTAATCATGCAAAACTGAAATCCAAATGTCAACTAGCTCTAATACCACTTTATCCAAAAAGATCTTTTAAACGATAATGGTTGAGTTATTTAGCATGTGTTAATAAACCATTTAGGAAGTTGACTGAAACAGGAAGAATTAAATAGGAAATATGACATCCATATAAACATATAAATATCTGAAATAAATCATGAATATCAGCAAACCATAAACACCAATGTGATAACGGAGTTCAGCAATCTCGCCTATGTCTTCGAGCCTTTGTCTCAGTGGGTGAGGCTTTCTTATTTATGTTCAAATATTTAAACGTACACCATAGTAGTGCCAAAAATGTTACAAACCGATCCGGTCTTGTTCTACCAAATCTATAGAACCCAACAAAACTGATGACACTTAAATCGGATCAACGGAGCTCCCAGAAATGGCTCGCAAAGGTGCTCTCCTCAAAAGCTTCCCTGCATAAAAATAGATTTAGCTTGGAAAATATTTAGCATAAACCTATTATGAACCTCCTCCATGGCTCCAAGAACCTCTGGTTTTTATAGGCCTAAAGTTGGTAACTATCTCCCAACTTCCCCCCAAGATCTAGCCTCAAAAAGGGCCCAATATCCCCCAATATTGGGCAAAAATCTCTAAAACGACTGCAAAATCATTGAAAAATATTTATTATAAAGTAAATAACCCACAAAATGTAAAAATTCAAGGCGCAACCCCTTTTTAGCAGGCTCCTAGTCATATTCCTAGGTCTGGTGGTAAAACTTGCGCTGAGGGCTAAGGCTAGGCCCCAGCACTAATTTCGCTCGTAATATATTGTATGTAACTTTAAATAAAAACTGTTGACTATAGTTAACAAGAACTATCATGGGTGGGCAAGCCAACCCAGCCCTGCCAAGTTGCTTCTGCCCATGCCCGAGGTCATGGGTTCAAAATTCATAGAGTCCAATACTTTTGCAACAGTAAGCCAATGACGAGGTGCCACGTGGCCGCCCATGACTGAGCCACGTGGCACCATTTAACTCACCCACAAAGGTGACAATTTTCAGGCGTCGACTGGACCACGTCTGCCACCTACCCAGTCAGCAACCAACTGTATCTTCCATGTAATCCGTACGGACATGCCACGTGTCACCCTTGCAGTGGTGACATGTATCATTCCCTGATTGATCCATCTGTATCTTCCCAGTCAGCAACCTGTCCACGTCATTGTATGGTCAGTTGCCATGTGTCACCTTCAGATGTTGCCACATCAGCATGATGGCATCATCATGACGTTAGTCGTTGACTTTTTTGCCTATTGACTGTTGACTTTTTCCCTGTTAGGAAAAATGAATAGATCATGATATCTAGAGAATACGACGTATGTTTGAGCTGTTCAAGTTGTGTTGGGTTTGTATCGACAAGGCCTACGCACATGTCTGTTTTTAAGTTATTCTGAAAATTTTTATTTTTAGGCCTTCCTAGACCCATTTTGGTCCTGAGATCCAATTCTAGATCACATATGATAAGATGATCCATAATCAATAAGTCTCTCATTAGAAGAAGAAGATGATTTGTATCAAAGGAAAAACCAAATGCAGAAAGTGAATGTGCATGAGAAGAAGGGTTGGAAGAAGAATAATCAAGATCGATGTTGTTTTTCTTCATTGTTGCTTCTAAGGCCTCCAACTTTTCAAAAAATTTAGACTCTAGATGACCATATCTCCCATAAAAATTGTAATGTTTATCAGTCTTCATACTTTTTATTTTGGTCCTTTGTCACCATTGGGGATAGAAACTAGCTAAGAGGTTTTAGGACCTTTGTTTTGTTTCTTGTTGTGAGGATATTGCTTCTTTGCATGCTTGGATTTACCCTTCTGTTGGGCCACTATGTCTTTGTACATGTGATCCAAAAAGGATCCAAAGAAGAAAAAGAACAACTCAGAACTCACAAAGACAACTTAGAACACTCAGAATGGCTTCAGCAGACAAAGAAAGGGAAAAAATTAAAAGTTCCAAAACTCAGTGAAAACGACATGATCATGAAGAGCATGTCGCAAGATTTCTAACGGCTTGTCAAACGGAGTTACGGTTTGGAAGATATTCGCGGTCAAAGTTGTGGTCAAACAGGTCAAGTCAATAGGGGACACATCATCGTTTGTACGGCTGACGTCACTATGACATCAAAAGATGACATGGAAGGGTGACATCAGCATGATGGTTGTTGACATCAACATGCCACGTGGAACCATCATAGGCTTCCATGTGTCACCCGCCAATGGGATTTTCAGGGGTCCATGTCGACCAGTAGAAAAGTGCCACGTGGCATCCCCAGGTGACACCATGTAGCACCACCCAGGAAGTTCCACGTGTCATGTACTGTTGATTGGGAAGTGATGTCAGCAATTAGTTGGACCAATCTGTGAAGGCCACGTGGCCCAATCAGTGGGCAACACGTGGCATCCCCAAAACGCCCAAGGAGGGCCCGTAACCGAAATTTCAAAAAATATATGGGGTCAAACCCAGCCAAATCTAGCGGAGGTCCGCAGTATCTAGCGACATCCGCCAACTATAGAATCCTTTCTCCAAACTTGGCATACATTATAACAAATAGCCCAAAAGGGATGCCCACAGGTTTGACCCTGGGACCTCCCCCCATATTAACACTTTAATAATAGTACCAACAACTAACTCGCCAATGGAGCCTATTGGAAAATTTGTTCGTTGTTTTTTATTTAAGTTGGGTTCCTCCCAGCCGGAAGCGCGATCGTACCATACGACTGCGGGCACAGATTTCAAGACAGAGGTTTTCATCATTGCAGATTGCAGAGGGCACAGAAACCAAGACAAAATTATTCTTGGGCCTGGAAGTGCCAGAGTCTGATCGAGGCATGGAGAAAGTCATTTTTTGGGTAATTCGACACCACGAATTCAGTGGTGATGTTTTTTTCTAATCTGAGCATTATTTCTGTAGCTTGATTTCAGAATGTGGTATTTTTAGTATTTTCCAAATTCTTTTGCTGACTTAATGAAGGAGCCTACCCATTTAAGAGCAGGACCCGGAGACGCAGTCCACCAGGGATGAACTCCGTTATCAAGTTTTTGTGTTCAAATGTGATGCTTATGTCTCTTCATTTTTTAGTTTTCCCTTCTTTAATGGTGCACTTTAATTTATGCTCATTTAATACAATTCTTTATAAGTCATGATAAAAATATTATGGATCATGTTGGTATCAAAGCAGTCATATTTGACTTGAATTGTTGAGTGTGAATGATTACTAGGGACAAGCATAAGTAGGTTGAAGGAAATATTAATACATTCAATCTGGAAGTTGGTCATGTATCCAGAAGGAATAAAATGGCAGAAGAGGACAAGTGTGATAAATAGGAGGAAAACTTTCACATGGTATTTTATCGCATGTCAGAAATGGTCAAGCCAATGTATGGAGATTACGAAAAGAGGATGAAGGAAAGAGGGAATAAAAAGGAAGCACATGCAGGTGACGATGCTTCGGTAAACCAAGGGGCTAGAGGAGATCCTCCTGAGCCTTCGTCTTCACCTTCAATTTCTATTTCTTCTTCCTCTAAGTATTCTCATCATTCTCATCATTCTAGCCATAAAGCCTCTTTTACGAAACCATTATTAAATCTTGATGTAAAAAAAAAATTACCTATGTTTAATGGGGATGCTAATCCTGAAAAGCTAGATAATTGGATCCGACAGGTTGAAGTGTATTTTTGTGTCCAACATATTGATGAAGAGGAAGTTAAAGTAAAACTGGATGCTCTTCGGTTGGAAGCCACCACTCTTGTATGGTGGGAGAGAAAGCTTCAGGACATAAGTAAGTTTGGTAAGATTCTTTCCTCATGGTCGGAATTTAAATCAGCGATAAGGAAGCACTTTTATCCATTAGGGTATTTACATAAAGCAATGATGGAATGGAAAACCTTAAGGAAAAGTAAATGAAAAACTGTACAAATTTTCACAGAAGAGTTTAGGAAGAAATATCTTGCATTGAACATTCCTTTGGATGCTTATGAAACTTTAATAAAGTATATTGGTGCACTTCACAGTTATATTCGACATACTTTGCTCTTGTCTAACCCCACTAGTTTTGACGAAGTTTTTGCTCAAGCCACTCACCTTGAGAACAGGGGGAAACATGTTTAAGAAGATCCCATGAAGAAACCTTCCAATTCCCCACAAAATACTTTAAGAAGTTTAAAAGGAAGGACAAGAAGACCGCTACAGTGATGAGAGAAGGAGGAAAACCATCTTGCACTCATTGCAAGAAGAGCGGTCATGATGAATAAAATTGTTGGAAACTGCATTTGGAAAAGAAACCAAAATATTTCGGTGGAAAGGGGAAGACAAAGATTGTTGCTACAGTGCAGCAAGATCTTGGTTCCGATTCAGGAGATGAAGGAAAGATCACGACGTTTGGAGTACAAGGTAAAGATTATCTTCATGCTATTTCTAGTTCCAATGATGAATCTCATCTTGATGAACGAAAGAGGAATGAGTTATTTCATATAAGAGTTGTATCTAAACATACTAAGATAGATACATTATTTGATTCAGGTTCCCAAGTAAACTTAATATTTAAATCACTTGTTAAGAAAATGGGTCTTGAAAGGAAACCACATCCGAAGCATTATCCTCTTGGTTGGGTATGTGATAAAGTAAAACTTAATGTCACCAAACAATGTAGGATCAGATTTTCTATTGCTTCAAAATTGATTGATGAAGTGGATTTGGATTTTGTACCACTTGATATATGTGGCATCGTGTTGGGAAGTCCTTATCTTTATGATAGAAAAGTAGTCTTCTTTCGTCATGAGAAAAAATACCACCTTAATAAAGGGGCAGTGGAATATATTGTTAGGGCTCACAGCATGAAAGTAAATACAACACTTGTTAGTGCAGGGAAAATGAAAAGACTCATAAACACTAATAAGAGATATGTACTAATGGTCATCAGAGAGAAATATGTCGGGACATATGATGCTTTCCAAGGGTGTGATCCATCTCATAAAAGGATTTAATTGATATTGTATCTAATTATGATGATATTTTTCAGGAACCTGATGGATTGTATCCTAAGAGGGAAATCCAACATGAGATACATCTTTAGCAGGATTCTCCTCTGCCTAATGTGGGCATGTACAGGATGTCATTTGTGGAGATGACAGAGATATATAAGCAGGTACATGGCTTATTGGATCAAGGTGTCATCAGGTCTAGTTCATCTCCTTGTGGTTCTTCGATCGTGATAGTGCCAAAGAAGGATGGCACATGGTGAATGTGTGTCGATTACCGGGCCTTAAATAAAATCACGGTGAAAAATTGATACCCTCTTCCTCGCATAGATGATTTACTTGATCAATTGAAGAACTTTGTCTATTTCACTAAGTTGGATTTGTGTAGTGGATATCATCAAATCAGAGTCACGGAACAAGATGCATGGAAAATTGCCTTTAAAACCAAACAGGGATTATTTGAGTGGTTGGTTATGTCGTTTGGTCTTTGTAATGCTCTGACAACTTTCATGCGTGTGATGAATGATGTATTCAAGCCTTTCATATATGACTTTGTGATTGTGTATTTAGATGACATTCTTGTTTTTAGTGGGACTTGGGATGAGCATGTGAGGCATGTAAAGAAAGTATTAGATACTTTGCAAAGGGAAAATCTATATGAAAAAATTGTCTAAATGTGAATTTGGCAATACTGCACTTGTGTACTTAGGTCATATTGTAGGAGGAGGACAATTGAAAATTGACTCTTCCAAAATTGATGTAATTGTAAATTGGCCTGGGCCAAAAAGTGTAACCGGAGTTCGAAGCTTCTTAGGTGCAGTCCAGTATTGGAGGATATTCATTCCCAACTTCTCCTTTATAGCAGCTCCTTTGCATGCCTTAACCAGTGTGAAGAATACTTTTCAGTGGGAAGGAAAGAAACAAAAATATTTCGACACTTAGAAGGGGAAGATCGGTACCGCACCAGTATTAGCACTGTCGAATATTCAACAGGATTTTCAGATCGAGACAGATGCCAACGAATACGCCATGGATGTAGTATTGACGCAATATAGTAAGCCTATCTATTACGACTCTAAAAATTTTAACCAAGTTGTTGTTAACTATCCTACATATGATAAAGAGTTGTATGCATTAGTCCAGAGCGTAAAGAAATGGAAGCATTGATTGTTAGGGAAGTAAACAATCATACATACAGATCACCAACCCTTACAGTATCTTCAAGCATAGAGAAAACTGCAACAATCTCAACACTACAAGTGGATGGGTTTTCTACAACAATTTCACTTGGTAATTAAGTACAAAAATGGTACAAGTAACAAGGTAGTTGATATTCTTTCTAGACCTCCTATTGTTTCTTTTGTTATTTTGAAGAATACTTCTTTATCTCACGATAGCTATATAGAAAAATATGCCATCGATGAAGATTTTAAAGAAGTATATGTGAATCTAACCCTTGGTGCACATGTAGAGAACTATTGTCTGTAGGGAAAACTACTCTACTAGCTTGGAAAGTTATGTATTCCTACAAGTGAATGAATCCATGTAATACGAGAAGCTCATACTTCTCTTGTGTCTAGTAGTAATTTTGGAGTAGAAAAAACTATGGCTCATTTGCAGATTTTTTTTTACTAGTCTCAAATGAAAGCAGTTGTAACCAAATATGTAAAGGGGTGTGTGATGTGTTCTATGTGTAAGCCCGCTAACAGAAAATTGGGTTTGTACTCACCACTTCATGTTCCATCCCATCTATGGGAAAGTGTCTCCATGGATTTTGTAGGGGGTTTACCAATGACCAAAGGGGGTCATTATTATTTGTATGTTGTAGTGGATAGGTTCATCAATATGTGTATCTTGATGCCATGTAAAAAGTAGATCACTGCTGAGCAGACTGCTAATCTCTTCTTTTAGTATGTTTGGGTTCACTTTGGATTACCCACATCTATCGTCTCGAATCGAGATACTCGATTCCTTGGGGACTTTTGGACTAGCTTATGGAGAATGATGGACCCCAAATTGAAGAGGAGCATTGCTTTCCATCCACAGACCGACGAACAGACAGAGGTGGTAAAATGAACAATGGTACTTTTGCTTCGAGGATATTGCAGCAAGCATCCCAAGTTATGGGATGAAAATATACCCTATGTACAACATGCGTACAACCGAGCTTTACATTCATCCACTCAGAGTTCACCTTTTGAGACATGTTTTGGTTACCTACCAAAGGTTCCTTTGGACTTGATGTACAGAAGAGATGACGATGTAAATGAAGAACGAACAGAGCATAGAGCACGCAATTTCATCCATAGGATTCAGCAGATACACCAGGTAGTTAGGGAACAATTGGAGAAAATTCAAGCACAGTATAAATCTCGGCATGACAAGCACAAGGTTGATCATTAGTTCTAGGTTGGAGATCAGGTATGGCTTCACATTAGCAAGGAGAGATTGAAGGGTGAAGGTAATAAAATCAAGCCCATTTGTTATGGACCCTTCACTATCTTGGAGAAAAGAGGTACCAATGATTTTCGTCTAGAAATTCCACCTTATATGCAGATTTACTCAGTTGTGAGCGTTGAGAACTTGAAGCATTTTTAGCCTCCCATGATCATGGATCAAGATAAGGAAGTTTCAATACCATCAGTTGATGAGTTTTCGCATGAGTACTTGGTTGATCTATAGGAAGATATCATCATGAACAGGAGGATGAGGACTTCACACATAGGTGATGTTGATTATCTTCGAGTAGGATTAAAAGGCACACATCCAAGCAAGGCCAAGTGGTTCGAGAAGGAAAAAGTGAGGGGACTCTTCCCTCACTTACCTGTTGATTGATGAAAGATTTTATTGGTCCAAAAAGCTCTCATTGGGAAGGCATGATCCAAAAAGGATCCAGAGAAGGCAGAGAACAACTCAGAACTCATAGAGAAAACTCAGAACACTTAGAATGGCTTCAGGAGACAGAGAAAGGGAAAAAATTAAAAGTTCCCAAAACTTAGTGAAAATGGCATGATCGAGAAGAGAGCATCGCAAGATTTATAACTGGGCAAATGTCTTGTCAAACGGAGTTACGGTTTGAAAGATATTCACGGTCAAAGTTATGGTCAAACAGGTCAAGTCAACAGGGGCCACATCATCGTCTGTACTGTTGACGTCAGCAGTTGACATGGAAAGGTGACATCATCATGATGGTTTTTGATGTTAACATGCCACGTGGAAGAACCAAAGTCTGCCATGTGTCACTTGCCAATGCGTTTTTCAGGGGTCCATGTGGACCAGTAGAAAAGTGCCATGTCGCATCCCCAGGTGACACCACCTGGCACCACTCAGGGAGCACCATGTGTCATGTATGGTTGACTGTCCAGTGATTTCAACGATCAGGTGGACCAAACTACATAGGCCATGTTTCCCAATCAGTGGGCGACACGCGATATCCCCGAAATGCCTAAGGACAGCTCGTAACCAAAATTTCAAAAAATATATGGGGTTGGACCCCGCCAAATCTAGCAAAGGTCCACCATATCTAGCGACATCCACCAACTATAGAAGTCATTCTCCAAACTTGGCAAGCATTATAACAAATATCCCAAAAGGGAGGCCCATGGGTTTGACCCCAGGACCTCTCCCCATATTAACGCTTTAATAATAGTACCAACAACCAACTTGCCAACGGAGATCGTTGGAAAATCTAGCCACCATTTGCTATTTAAGTCGGGTTCTGCCCAGTCGGAGGCAAGAGTAATGACCGTACCATACGATTGTGGGCACAATTTTTGAGATAGATATTGTCATCATTGCAGGTTGTAGAGGGCACAAAAATCGAGACAGAATTCTTCTTGGGCCTAGGAGTGCTAGAGTCGGATCGAGGCGTGGAGACAGACATTTTTGGGTAATTCGACGCCACGAATTCAATGGTGATGTATGTTTTCTAATCTGAGCATTACTTCTGCATCTTGATTTCAGAATGTGGTATTTTTATGTATTTTCCAAATTCTTTTGCTGACTTAATGAAAGAACCTACCCATTTGAGAGCAGGACCCGGAGACATAGTCCACTAGGGATGAACTCCGTTATCAATTTTTTTGTGTTCAGATATGATGCTTATGTCTCTTCATTTTTCATTTTTCCCTTCTTTAATGGTGCACTTTAATTTATGCTCATTTAATACAATTATTTATAAGTCACAATGAAAAGATCTTGGATCAACATGTAGTGTTGATCACTCCAATATGCAAAAGCGTGTCTTGCTCTCTAATCAATAATCACAAAAAGACTCAAGACACAGTAGTGTGTAAGTCGCCATTGGAGCTTCTCTGGTGGAGTGAAAAGTAGATATAAAAATAGAATATGCACTATCAAGCTTAGCAAGAATTATATATATACCTCGATCATCATTTATTTCTTTTTTGCTGTGTTTAAGTAAAATTCTAAGTGTTTTGAACCTAGATAATTTTCATTGCAAGGGAATCATTGAGATTTAAATATATTAATTAATTTTCAAGATGGCAGGCTCAAATATCATTGTGTTTATCAAATATAACTTCCATATTTTTCCAAGCGTCATCTAGGTCATCAGTTCCTTCAAGGTGAGACCATAAATCACTAGAGATGATCATTATTATTAATCCACTTGCTTCATCATTTTTATTATCCATTTTTCTTTATTTGTTTGCATCAATGATGGTTTTTTCTTTTCCCGAGGTAATTCAGTAAAGTCTTATACTTCATAGTACATCCTCCATATGATATTTCCATGAGAAATAATTGGTACTATTATCCCCTCAACCTAGGGGTAACTAAGGAGATGATGTCTTGAAGCCCGCAGGTAGCATACCTGGAGTGTCGAGAGCCAAATGACTAATGGAGCCCACATTGAGTAGATAGAGCCCCCTCTCTCCACCACACCAGCATGGTCCACAAAAGACAGTGGGTATTTCTTCATGAGGTAACAATTCAAGTCTCTTAGTAATTGTCACTTTAATATTTGAATCATTTGAGAATGTTGAAAAGAGTATTGTCTTACTTATGGAACGTTTACTTGGAAATTATATATTTTTTCTTATTTCACCTTGGTGGTTTACATGGTATCATAGTAAGTTGGTCACCCTTGGGAAAAGGGTTTTTATTGGGGGGTCTCCTTGAAGGGTCATCATACCATTCCCACTCATACTTGCCACTTTCCAGACTTCTTCCCCTATGTTTCATCATCTTTCAGGTTTTTGGATTCATTGACCCCAAGAAAGGCGTGTACCTCATTTCATGGGAAGAAGGTGCTAAAGGCCCGGAGGTGTTACAGCTAGCACTGTAAAAATAAAAATCCATATATCATTATTCTATATGCTCACCCTAAAGTTATTGAGATCCATGAAGCGCTTCTCCATAAAAAATGAAGGACCTTTTAAAAGAACATAAATAACAATGTCCCACTTGATGGGGGAATGCATTGTGGTGTTCTTTAATTTCTAGTGCATATGGAACTCAATGTGTTCTAACTTCAAGTGGAGGTGCTCTTTTTATTTCCATTGCACAAAGCACTCAATGTTCGGACCATAAAAAAAAGGGAAAATAAAGGGTTTGGGAAAATGTTGCAATGAAAACAAAGGGATGTAGTGTGCCCTCCACAAAAGCACCCATAAATGAGACAATATGATCCCTTGATATGTCAAGAACCCCATTCCAAGAGTAATTCCCCCAATCCACCTCATACTCACTACATGATTTAGAGAGGGTCCTCTTGGGAAACATTATTGACTTGGGGATTGGCCTACCCAATAGGGCACCATGATACCCCCCCATACCTAAATTTGGCAAAGTTTATAAGGTCTTTGAGCATTTGTTTAATTTGAAAAGGGGGACTTAATGCACTTTTTTGGGTGTTTATTTTATTAAATGTGGCTTTCTTGGCATGATTCATATGACATGTGGACCCTTGGAGGGTGTATTTTCTTGTCTTTTGCAGGACCTTTCCTGGTCAAAGTCATTGATGAAGGGACTAATCAACTTGGATCTTCATAGGGGCATGAAATCCCATTGGATGGATGTTGCACCCCACACATTGGAGGCCTAGGATGATGAGGGTTGCACCTTGGATGGTGTCCCTAACACTAGAATGAGGCTCAAGAAAATGAAGAGCATAGGATGTCACCCTCCTATGACCAAACGTTCCTCTTGGGTAGCATGATGTCACACTTTTTAGGGGACGTTTGGCACAATTAGTACACTTGGTGGTGTTGTGGGCTTGAGAGCCCACATTATTGCTTGATTTGGGGATGATGTGGCACCTTCCTAGCTTGACATCCTAGACTTTGGAGGTTTACTTTCACAGGTGCCACCTTGAAGAGGAGATTTATGGCCTTACATGCCATCATTTTGCAATTTTTTGTTATTTTGTAGCTTATGTGGGAAAAAAGTGCAAATCAATTTACTAATTAAGCATTGTAACTTTTGGTTATGACCTAAATTTAGGATTTTAATGTAGATGTGGACAAGTTTGGATAAATATGACTTGAGTTTTCCTCATATAAATATAGGCAAGTCATTTTCATTTTGACATAACTCATCAGTCATAAAATCACTCTTTGGACTACAATTTTGGCCCTCTTGGAGGATTCGGCGTGTCTCTTTTCTTATGCAAATGTGATGCTACTTGCTTGATGATGATTTATACTAGTGCCCTATCTTCTTGGAGCATTGTGGTGAAGTCTTGTGGGGTATTTCTTGGTTCAGTAAGGTTTTTCTCCATCAATTTCTTGTCTAATAAATAAATTTTCTACAATCGTATGGTAATTTGCTAGATTTTGTTGGAAAAAAACATAGGAGTAAGAGTATCTACACCCTCCATAACTCACAATGTCTCTTCACCTAGCTAAGAGAACTCAAGGTTTTCTTCAAGAACTAGGAGTGTATACACCCTTGAAGCAATTTTTGTCTAAGGTTTATTTTATAAGGAGTAAGAGGGTTTACACCCCTAGAAACCCTAAACCCTAGTTTAACCTTGATTAGTGATCTAATCGATTTAGAAGAAGGAGATGTTTTGGGTGTTATAAGGGTTTATCCCTAATCCCTCTCCACTTCTTCTATTTTTTTCAAATTGTTGGGTATGTGTTATATTCTTTGCACGAGTAGCAGTGTCACATATTTAGGTAGTTTTTCGGCACATGATTTTTTTCCGATGGCTTTCTATTTCCGGTTAAGGAATTAGGGTTGTTGACTAATATAGGTCATTAGGTTAGGGTTTTGGATTTCATTGGCTCCTATATGTATATTTTATTGTAAACAATGTATCAAGATGAATGAATATAGAATATGTTGGTTTTCCCAGTTTGGGTTTCCAGGGGAAAAATCTTTGTGTAATATTTGTATTTTCCATTGTATATTTTATGTTCTTTTATTGAAAATCAGTTTGCAGTAAATATTGTACAATATTAAAATCTACATTTGGTATCATATCTTTGTTGGCTTCAGGGGGACTCCTTTGTGTTCAAGGGTTTGGCTCGGGACTATGATAAGCCTTTTTACAGTGGGAGATTTATGGTATTGATTTTTTCAGGTGAAAAGAAATGGCATGCAATTCGAAGATGGAGATCGAGAAGTTTAATGGGAAAAGTTTTGAGTTGTGGAATCTCAAGATGGAATATTTGTTGGTGGATAGAGATCAGTGGATCGTGGTAGATCCAGGTACTGCACCTATAGGAACTTCAGCATATGACTGGAAAAAGTTGGATCAAAAGGCAAAGAGCACAATCTGGCTATGTCTCTCTGATTCAGTATTACTAAATGTGTTAGAGGAAGTTACAACCAAGGATTTATGGGAAAAGTTGGTGAATTTGTATCAGTATAAGTCCCTAGTAAATAAACTATTCCTGAGAAAGAATTGGTATAACCTAAGGATGAGAGATGGAGAATCAGTGGCAGAGAATTTGAACGCCTTCAATACTGTGGTAAGTCAGTTAGTATATTTTGAGATTAAAATTCTAGATGAAGATAAATGCATCATTTTATTGTGTTCTTTACCAGACTTGTGGGATAGTCTGGTTGTGGCCATAGGTAGTAATACAACTGCCTTGAAGTTTGATGAAGTGGTCTCATCCTTGTTGTCGGATGAGATGAGACGGAATAATATGGAAGGACAGAGCACAGATTCATTATTTTCAGGAGGACATTCCCAGGAAATAAATAGATCTAAGTTCTCAAGTGGGATATCTAAGTCTAAGGGTAGATCTAAATCTCCCGAAAGGTTTCTAAAGGTATGTTGGATATGTGGAAAAGAAGGGCACTACAAGAAGCAGTGTAGATCCAAATTTGAGAAAAAGAAGGGATCTGAAGAATATCCTTCTACAGAAGAAAAGACCTCCAAGGAAGAAGGAGGGGATTTGTACTTGGCTTATTCAAGCACACATGCATATCATGAGGCGTGGTTGGTTGACTCTGGTGCATCCTTTCATATGACTCCCCACAGGGAGTGGTTCTACGAATATGAAAGGTATGATGGAGGTAATTTTTTCTTAGGTGATGATTTGACAACCAGAATCATAGGACGAGGAAAATTCAAGTTGAGGCTCATAGATGGAAGGATTAGAACATTTCCTGGTGTTCTACACATCCCAGGTTTGGCCATAAATTTCATTTTTGTAATCAAAATGGACGATGCAGGGGTAAAAACAATATTTGAAAAGGAAACATGCAGGATGATTCGAGGAGCAATGGTGTTGTTGAAGGGAGTTCGGTTTGGAACTCTATATAAGCTTCAAGGAAGCACTATTTGTGATGGGTGTAATAGTTCCATTGTTCCTGATATTGGATTTGAAGAAGAAATAAATCCTATAGTCTCAGGATAAAAGGTTATGTTATGGCACCAAAGACTAGGGCATATCGGAGAGAAGGGTCTTCGACTACTACATGGTAAAGGTATGGTTGAAGGTATGTCTAACTTCTCTCTGGATTTTGATTTATGTGAAAATTTTCTATATGGGAAGCAGAATCAGGTAAGATTCCCCTCTTGTGCAATAAGGGCAGAAGGAATTTTACAACTAGTTCACAGTTATGTTTTTGGACCTGTGTCAGTCCCATCATAGGGAAAACTTGTGTACTATGTCTCATTTATAGATGAATTCTTGAGGAATACTTGGATATATTTGCTCGAGAATAAATCTGAAGTCTTTGACTGGTTTAAAGAATTTAAGGCTCTTGTTGAGAATCAAATAGAGAAAATAATTAAGGTGTTGAGGATAGATAATGGCGGAGAGTTCTGCAAGAATGAATTTGAAGAATTTTGTAAGAAGTGCGGTATAGCAAGGCAAAAGATTACTCCATACACACCTCAACATAATGGAGTTGTAGAAAGTATGAATAGGACATTGATGGAAAAAGAAAGGTGCATGCTCAGTGGTGTCGGGTTAGGGCAAGAATTTTGGGCAGAGGCAGTGGGTATTGCATGTTACCTGGTCAACAGATCACCCTCATCAGTGTTGGATGACAAGACTCCACAAGAGGTATGGACTGGTAAAAGCCTTCTCTCACACATCTCAAGGTATTTGGATTTGATGCATATGTTCATGTTCCAAAGGAAAACGGGAGTAAGCTACATAAGAAGGCTGAAAAGTGTATATTTATTGGATATAAAGATGGTATCAAAGGTTATAAGCTTTGGAACCCATAAACTAAGAAGGTAGAACCTAAGATGTATATTTAGATAAATGAAGGATGTTGTTAAATAGGAATTCCTACCAAGTAAGGAAGAACCTAAGAAATTAGAGTTTGATTTAAAGGATGATGAATTAGACTCTATAGAAGAACAGGAATCAGAAGAAGAAGATCCTCATACTCTAGTATTGAGGAGATTGGTTCGAGAAAGAAGGCTACCAGAAAGGTATACTCCATCTGATTTTTCGTTCAAATTTTTCTTTGTCTATTACTAATGATGATCCTAGAACTGTCAGGGAGGCAGTGGATTCAGAGGATGGAAATCTCTGGAAAAGGGTCATGGAAGAAGAAATGGCATCTTTGGATAAGAATGAGGTTTGGGATCTAGTGGAGTTGTCAACTAGAAGAAATCCCATTGGAATCAAATCAGTATTTAAAAATAAGATGAATGCAGAAGGAAAAGTGGAGAAATACAAAGCTCGTTTAGTAGCAAAGGGTTATTCCCAAGTTGAGGGAATTGATTTTGGTGAGACTTTTTCTTCTGTTGCCAAGTTAACCTCTATAAGTTTTATGTTATCTGTTGTTGTTGCATTTGATTTTGAAGTAGAACAGATGGATGTGAAGACAACAATCCTACATGGGGATCTGGAAGAAGAAATCTATATGAAGCAACCAGAAGGTTATGTTGTGAAGGGAAAGAAGGAGCTAGTATGCAAGCTAAAAAATTCCCTGTATGGTTTAAAACAATCACCAAGGATGTGGTATCAAAAATTTGATACGTATATGCTGGGACTTGGCTTCACAAGAAGTAAAGAGGATCACTATGTGTATTTTAAATTAATTGGTGATCA
>ML815071.1:53701-94483 GCA_009831015.1 Picea engelmannii
ATATATATATATATATATATATATATATATATATATATATATATATATATATATATATATGCTTTCTTATCCTTATTTTATATCATATGTGAGTGAGGGGTGATATCACCACCCTGATTATTACTGATACATTTGTTGAGATCTAGCAGATACATGTCATACCAGAGATGTTGAGGTTCTCATGTGCTCTATGGTGAGCACATGTCCCCGAGTTGGAGTCAGATGGTATCCCCTATCCTAGGGATAACTAATGAGATCATATGTCATGAGGACCACAGGTCCTATACATGGAGTGTCAAGAGCCAGATGACTTGAGAATGGCCCTGGAGGGCCCATATTTTCTTCAGTGCATCCCATCTATCAACAGTAGTAGCATCCATCCCACCAGCCTGGTCCTGAAGTAGCAGTAAGTCTTGCTCCATGAGGTAATGAGTCCGGGTATCATGGTATGTGTCACTCTGATTTTTGAGTCACTTGAATATGTTGCATTGAATTGTCCTTCATTTCATAACGTTTTCTTGGAAATTATGTTCTTTAACTTGTCCATACCTAGGAGGGTGACATAATGTCCTAGTAAGTTAATTCCCCTTTAGGATGAGTTGTCACTGGGTGGATCTGTGAAATTTCATCATCCATTCCCTCCATACTTACCACTTTACATCATTATTCCTCTCATTTTCCCCCACGTTGGCTCAGGAATTTGGTTTTCCATGCTAGGAAGGGTTGTACCTTACCTTGTGGGAAGAAGGGGCTAAAGGCCCAGTGGGGTAAAAGTAGCTTGCAAAAGTTAAAATCCAAAATGAAACCTTTGAGATGCTTTTCCCAAGGATTCCCAAGAAATCAATGAAAGGCTTCTCAATAAGAAAAGGGAACCCATAAGATAAATAAACAGTCAAGGTATTAGTTGGTGGATAGGAGGTCTCATCATGAGCTAACCTATTAGGACCATGGGCATGTAGTGGTATGACACTACCATCTATTTGGTCACCAAACCAGAGTAGTGGCTCTTGGTGGCATAGCCAAGAGATAGGGGTTCTTATCATGAACCAGCGTTCTCAGCTCCATGAAATGCTTGTGGGTAGCATTGTCACCTCTGGGTACCAAGTCAAGATAGTGTCCCTCATCTCTTCCCTTGAAGTAAAAAACAAAAATGCAATAAGACTAAGAATAAAAGACATTGAATGGGATAGGAAACAATGACATCGATGATAAGGTGTAGCTCATTGTTAGGCAGCTATAGAGGTAGTGGAGGTCATTGAATGTAAGGTGGACTAGGTCCAATATATTATTAAATAATGTCCACTATGTTAGTTAGATATAATAAATGGGTAGTTAGATATAATAAATGTAAGAGGACTTCTTAGAAGGTTATGCTTCTAGAAGATTCCTCCTCTAGAATTTGCTTAGGTGATGGTAACACTATATGAAGGGGTTAAAACAATGTAATGGGATATGAAGAAAAGTATTGTATTCAGAGTGATATCTCAATAGGAGGAATCCCCTTGAAGAGGAAAGTGAACAAGAGACGATCCCTTCCATAATAGGATCCCTTGTATGGTGTTGCCCTACCTCAAGGGTTTGATATAATAAAGTGGTGGTTTTTCTATATTGTTTCATATATATAGTGTGGTGATTGTATTCAAATATATTTGGTACTATTTTGGTATTTTTTATTCATGTATTTGGTACTTAACAAGTGGTATCATAGCACTTTCCTTGGTAGGAAGTGTGGGAAAAAAAAAATTGCAGATTTATTTTTTCAGAAAAAAAAAGAGGGTCGCGACATTCCAGGCGATTTATGTAGGTTTTGGTGTAAAATTTTCAAAAATTGGTTGTATATCTAAGTTCCCCTCAGAAAATTTAAAAAAATTAAATTAAATTAAAAAAAACGTCTAAAACGAGGTACGGGAAGTCAAGTTATTTTCATTTTAAAATCTGCAATTTTCAGGGTTTTTTTTTCGACGGATGGCCGCATGATATTTCTAATTTATGTAGCATATGGGGCTGAATTTTTGAAAAAAAATTGCATATCTGAGTTACTCTCACAATTTCACCCAAATTCAAAAACAAATCATTCAAATCAGAGCTATGGAAGTGAAGATATCGTTGATTTAAAATCAGTTATTTTTGGGGAGTTTTCGTGACGGCGAAGGGACAGCAGAGTTCATAACTTTTCATAGGGTACTCATATTGCTACCAAATCAATACCATTGGATAAATTATCTTAAGAGATTTATTTTGGTATATTTTATGTGGTGTTTCAAATGGCTATTTCCTCTCAAACCCTCAAAGAAATTCTACAGATGACTGAAGCATTCAAAGCCCAATTGAATGACACATTGCATGACCTTGTAGATGGCCTCCCATTGCATGACCTTACAAACATCCTCAAGGTTATTTTTCGTAGTATTAAAGATTCATTGGATAGCATGCAGGAGATATTTCTTATGGCGGACATCAGGGATGAGTATAATCAAGAAATATATTCTTCGTATGATTTTGAGGTCGATTGTGATGATTGGTATATGGATAGTTGTCATTTATGAGATGACAACCACTTTCATATTTTATTTGATGACTCTAATACACCTTATGTAGAGAACATCGATGTGACAAATCGAGAGCCAATGATTATTACCAATATCTATCCTGCATATTATATCATGGTATTATTCCTTCCAGATTCTGCTATGACCATTTTCCAATATGTGGATGGATCTTCTTATTTGGATCCACGTGACAGGTGTCAGTCTTTGGAGCATCATTTTGAGTTGGTTATTAGGTTCTGAAATCTTCTGTGAGGACTTTACATGAGCACTTGGACATGGGACCCGGGTTTACAATGGAAGTTGGACTACTTCAGCATGGTGGATTTCCTTTCTACATGGGACCTTGGTTCTCCAGTCTTATTCATAATTATGGTCCACAATTATCCATGGGACCCTGGTATATGGTTTTCCACCATCATAACAAGCGTTGAGGACAACACTTGAATAAGGAGGGTGGAATGTTAGGTAGCTAGAGAGGTAGTGGAGGTCATTGAATGTAAGGTGGACTAGGTCCAATATATTATTAAATAAGGCCCACTATGGTAGTTAGATATAATAAACGAGTAGTTAGATATAATAAATGTTAGAGGACTTCTTAGAAGGTTATGCTTCTAGAAGATTCCTCCTCTAGAATTTTCTTAGGTGATGGTAGCACTATATGAAGGGGTTAAAACAATGTAATGGGATATGAAGAAAAGTATTGTATTTGGAGCGATATCTCAATAGGAGGAATCCCCCTCAAAGAGGAAAGTGAACAGGAGAGGATCTCTTCCATAGTAGGATCCATTGTATGGTGTTTCCCTACCTCAAGGGTTTGATATAATAAAGTGGTGGTTTTCTATATTGTTTCATATATCTAGTGTGGTGATTGTATTTAAATATATTTGGTACTATTGTGGTATTTTTTATTCATATATTTGGTACTTAACACTCACCCTCTACAGAGGCACCCACAGGCAAGACCTACATTTCCATGTTATCATTGCACCCTCTCCCCAAACATTTCCCCTACACCACATCACACACACTTACATGACTTTAGATTGGTTCTCACCTAGGAAACACCCAAAACTTAAGAAGGATTAGCCCAATAGAACATCCTGAGACCTTCACCAAACCTGACTTGTTAAACTGCATAACATCTTTGAGCATTTGTCTCGGTAAAGGTTGTTTGATGCACATGTTTAGGTAATTTGATTATTAGGTGTGATTGATATTGTTATGATCCCTGTGACTTATAATCCCATGGAGGCAATGTTTGTTTCTACTGCAGGACTTTTCTCGGTGGACAGTTACATATGGTGGAATGATTAGGTTAGACCTCCATGGGGATGAAATCCCAACAGATGGATGTTGTGACCCCACTAGGGGGAAAGAGAAACCAGAGACTGGCACGAGGAAGAAGGAAGTATGTTTCACCAGGGAAACTCTTGTAGACCTAGACCGAGGGGGGTTTTGACTTTCCTCCAGGATGTTGACCCTTGTGAATCCCCTGACATCATCATTTTGACCCTAGGTGTCATCCAGTCAGGGTTTGCATTTATGAGGGCGATTTGGTGCTAGTTGGAAAGTGTGGCAGCGTTTAAGGCCTTTTGAGGCCAAAATTTTTGCATTTGAGGCCTAGCATTCCACCCTAGGGGCCTAATGTCACCCTAGAAGGGCATGACATCACCCTTGAAGATGAAATTAGGGTTTAATTATTGTCATTTATGTAAAAACTGGATTTTAAATCTAATTTGGCCATGTCGACGTTTTTTTGACCTAATTGTAATTAAAGGTCCTTGATACTGTATAAATAAGAGATTAAACTCTCATTTTTACTCATCGTCTTTCATCACACAAATCTATGGTCTGAATTATGTCCCTCTTTAAGTGTTATTTGCTGAAATTAAGTGGTGCACAAATTCTTGGAGAGACATTTTTGGTGTATCTTGGCTATTTTCATGGTGGGAAATCTTCAACTAGGGTTTGAGCTTGATTATTCTTGGTGAAGTATAAAATATTCATTTCTTTATTGTGAATGAATGCTTATAGTGAATTTACTTGTTTCATATTAAATATCATGAAATTGCTTGCTTGAAACCCTAGGAGAAAGACATAACTTATTATCTTTTTCCCTGTAATTTTTCACTTGTTTAAATTTATCAAAGAGAAACTTATATGGAAGTAGATACTAAAGCCCTACCATTGTAGCACTCTAGTAACCCTGCTTACATTTCCTATTGCATATTTTATTTTAAATTGTCTAAGGAAAAGAGAAATCGTTGGGGCCTAAGTTTCCTTAATTTCTAGCAATTATCTCTAGGACTTGGATGTTTGAGACCTTGGGTTACCAACACCTCTCTCATATTATCTATATCCTTTGACTAAGTATTATCATTGTTATTTCTCTCTAATATTTGTTGTTGCTATCATTGACTCCATTACCCTAGAAGGCACTAGTCTATTCACTACTAGTGATTGATTGATCAAACTACCTTCAAACTATCTTCTTTGGAACATCCACTGACTCCTACTAACCTTAGATTAGCCTAATTCACTAACCAACTTTTTGTTGTTGAAAAATATTGTTACAACCATCTAATAGTAGCAAATTGACCTCAAAAGTCACATATATTGTTGACTAGACATTGATAAATTTGCTTGTGACTATCTAATATCAATTTTCCTAGTTAAAGCTTCCTTTTCTAGTATTTTCTCAAGCATTTTGAAGCATAGTTATTGTGACAGTTACAAATTTATCATCGTTGTTGTAAATTGTTGTACTGCTGCAATTTTATATCAGCTAGTATTTTTTTTTAAGAGTTCATTGTCTTATGAAGCATTAATATCATTTTGGTACTTGGAAAGTGCCCTTTTTCTATTTTGTTGTCTTGTTTTGGGCAAGTACACAATATTATTCATTTGCTTCATCTCTATAAGATAGAAAGAACATTTGAAACTGAATGACTTTTGAGAGGGGGGGAACTTTCTTTCCTTATCATTCTCTAACCCCCAGGTCACCGAGGACATCTCCCTTGGGGTACATTGATTTAATCCTAAATAGAAAGGGGTTTCATATTAAGGTGATAGTGATATTTCACCCCCTGTTACGCCAATCTTGTATCTACTTTCTTTGGGATTTAGGCAAGTACAGATTGTGTTATAACATTTTGGGGTCATTTTCGGGGATCATCAAGTCAATTTTTCTCGAACAACACTTTTTCGGTACTCCTTTCCCTCAAATCCTTTATCTTATGAAGCCTACCTGGCGATCCACTGAGGGTGATTCCCTCTTTTCCTTTTGATGATCCCTGGAAGGATTATCTAGAGACTCCACTAATGATTAAGATAAACATGGCTTCTCAATGGGACCTAGGAAATTTTAAACCCTTAGATATGAGTAAAATTTTGGGTTACCCTCGACAAATTCCCCTGAGGTATGAAAAATGGCTCCCTAGATTCATTGGTAGTGATGAGGTTAGAGTCAAAAATCACATGGATAATTTTTGGGCTTTCCTTCAACTCCAACCTATCAGTGATGTTGTTGAGGATTTGATAATGAAACTTTTCTCTGCCACTCTCAGGGCAATGCTAGGAAATGGTATAAAAATCTCCCTGATGCTAGCATCACATCTATGGACTAGTTAGAAGAAACCTTTCTTGAGAAATGGGGTATTAAATTGGAATATATACACATGCTACTAAAAATACTCGAATACATGAAACAAAATAAGAATGAGACTGTCAATGAATTCCATACTAGGTTTGAGAACTTTCTATATCAGGTTCCTAGAAACCATCGTCCTAGAGACAAGTACTTCATTTACCTCTATACCAATGCAGTCTTAGTGCATTGAGGGTTCTTTCTCAATAAAAATGAGCCAAAAACAATCGATGATTCCTATAACATGGCCATACAAATCGAGGTGAATATCTCCTTGTTCAAGCAAGAACATCTTTTTACTCAAGACACTAAAGTTGATGACCCCAAAGATACCCCATATACTCTTAGTCTGGAGAGATTGGTTTCCCTTGAGATATTTGAAAGAAGGGAATAGATCATTAACCAACAGGAGGTTTAGGAGAGAGATCCTAATGAGGGTTTCCAATCCCATGAGGAAGAGAAAAAATTTACTCATGATTCTACTGAGGATAATGAAGACCCGATTTAAGAGTGAGAGCCTAAATATATCAAACACAATGATGAAGTATTTATGTGTGCTCCTCCCTTTGATAAAGACATCCAAGAGCTTATTCCTCCTGCACAAGAAAATGACGGCGAGGTTAGTCACTTTCCTTTTCAAGTTTTTGATGATACCTTCTTCTATGATTCAGAGGGGGGAGAAGAAAGGGAAGCCTTGGACAAGATCGATCCTCCTTATTATGAATTTTAAGATGTAGAGACAAGTCATGAGGACGAGACAATGATGAATGCTCTTCCATCAGATGAAGTCATCCAAATCCTCGAAGCTCCTAGACAGGAAGAAGTAAACACGGTAAGTTGTTTCCCTTTCCAAGATTTTATTGATGCTTCATTTATGATTTGGAAAGTGAAGAAGTGTCAGGGGAGCACTTGGATGTTTTAGGCCCTTCATGTTATGATAAAGGTGATGAATTTTTTGATAATATTGATGAGTTCATACAAGTTGGGAAACGTAATTGGGATGTGATTAGATATGATGGGGATCCCATTTACGACATTGAAGTTCGTTTCCAAAAGTTGCCTTTACAAGTATTGTATGAGGTTACTACTAATTTTTACATTTTGCGACAAGGAGATGATGTGGTTGCAGATAACTTCCAAGCACCCAAGGATGACCCAATGCAATATTCTCCTGATGATTTCTGGTCATACCTTGAATATTTTGATGAATATTCCTTTGAGCACTTGGATTTATTCTATGAAGAATATTATCAACCATCGTTGTGCTCATATCTTGATAAAGGTGATGACATTTATTGCCCAAAGAAGGATAATGTAACAAGGTTTTCCAACCTGCATCGATTATTTTGCCTCACTATGTCACTAAGCATGTAGTTGGAAAATATGTCCCTTGTATTGAGTTTTCTCTAAGGCAAAGATTAATTTTAGAATTCAAGGGTAGGTTGAATACCTCAAGAAGAAGTTTATTTAGAAATTGTTGGAAGAACCACAGTGTTTTTGATATCTTGTCGACGTTTCGTATCCACAACAGGATCCTGAAGATGGATCCTGAAGATGGATCCTGTTGTGGATCTGAAACGTCGACAAGCTATCAAAAACACTGTGGTTATTCTGACAATTTCTAAACAAATCTATCACCACAGAAATCTAAATGAAGAAGTTTATTATCTTAGTATTTCTACCTTCCCTTAAGAAATTTTCAGTCATCCTCTAGGTTCTTACAAGTCTCTTCCCTGACCTCAGAATGTGAAGATGTCCAAGGTAGCCAACCTTCAAACTCTTTGAGTCAATATTTTGAACCTTTAATTTTTCACGATCCCTTTCTGAGATGGATTGAGCACTTTTCTAAGAGTGTGACTTGACATAATTTTGTACCTCCCTCTCGCCTAGATGAGCTAGAATTTACGATTTCCGATGATGTGATAGATGTTCTAACTCATGTTATTTTTTTGCTTGACTTATCATTGTTTTGGTTTATGATGAAGCACATAGGCATGTATTATGAGATATTGCTAGGATGGTTTCAGTGGTTATTTGACTACACCTATCATTCAACCAACATGTAATTACAGGTAAGTTAGGCATTTGCATTCATTGTATATACCATTTGCATATCATGCTAGTGTAGTGAATTTTCATTATATTTTCCATTTATATATATATGCTTGCTTATCCTTATTTTATATCATATGTGAGCGAGGGGTGATATCACCACCCTGATGATTACTGATACAGTTGTTTATATCTAGTAGATACAAGTCATACCAGAGATGTTGAGGTTCTCATACGCTCTATGGTGAGCACATGTCCCCGAGTTGGAGCCAGATGTTATCCCCTATCCTAGGGATAACTAAGGAGATCATGTCTTGAGGCCCATAGGTACTAGACATGGAGTGTCGAGAGCCATATGACTTGAGCATGGCCCTTGAGGTCCCATCGCTTCTTTAGTGCATCCCATCTACCAGCAACAGCAGCATCCATCCCACCAGCCTGGTCATGAAGTAGAAGTAAGTCTTACTCCATGAGGTAATGAGTCTGGGTATCATGGTATGTGTCACTTTGATTTTTGAAGCACTTGAATATGTTGCACTGAATTCTCCCTCATTTCATAATGTTTGCTTGGAAATTATCCTCTTTAACTTGTTCATACCTGGGAGGGTGACACAATGTCCTATTAATGTGAATCCCCTTTCGGATGAGTTGCCACTGGGTGGGTCTATGAAAGGTCGCCATCCATTCCCTCCATACTTACCACTTTTCATCATTATTCCTCTCATTTTCCCCTAGCTTGGTTTGGGCATTGGGTTTTCCACCCCGGGAAGTGTTGTACCTTGCCTTGTGGGAAGAAGGGGATAAAGGCCCAGGGGGTAAAAGTAGCTGGAAAAAGTTAAAATCCAAAATGAAACCTTTGATATGCTTCACCCAAGGATTCCTGAGAAAGAAATGAAAGGCTTCTCAATAAGAAAGGGGAACCCGTAAGATAAATAAATACTCAAGGTATTAGCTAGTGAATAGGAGGTCTCATCATGAGCCGACCTATTAGGAACATGGGCATGTAGTGTTCTGACACTACCATCTATCTGGTCACAAAACCAGGGTAGTGAATCTTGGTGGAATATCCAATAGAAAGGGGGTCTCATCACGAGCTAGCCTTCTCATCTCCGTGAAATGCTTGTGGGTAACGTTGTCTCCTTAAGGTACCAAGCCAGGAGAGTGCCCCTCGGCTCTTCCCTTGAACCATAAAATAAAGAAGCAATAAGACTAAGAATAAAAGGCATTGAATGGGCTAGGAAACAATGGAATCCATTATAAGGTGCAACTAACCCTCTACATAGGCACCCACAGGCAAGACCTACATTTCTCTGTTATCACTGCACCCTCTGCCCAAAAATTTCTCCTATGCCACATCACACACACTTACATGACTTTATATTGGTTCTCACCTTGGAAACACCCAAAACTTAAGGATGATTATCCCAATAGGACATCTTGAGACCTTCACCAAACCTGACTTGTTAAATTGCATAACGTCTTTGAGCATTTGTCTGGGTAAAGGGGGTTTGATGCACATGTTTGGGTAATTTGATTATTAGATGTGATTGGCATTGCTATGATCCATGTGACTTATGAGCCCATGGAGGGCATGCTTGTTGTTGTTGAATGACTTTTCCCGATGGACAGGTACATATGGGGGAATGATTAGGTCAGACTTCCATGGGGCTAAAATCCCAACAGATGGATATTGTGACCCCACCAGGGGGAATGAGAAACCAGAGGCTGGCACCAGGAAGAAGGAAGGACGTTGCACCAGGGACACTTCGACAAACCTAGACCCAAGGGGGTTTTGTCTTTCCTCTAGGACGTTGACCCTTGAGAAGCCTCTGACGTCATCATTTTGACCCTAGACGCCATCGAGTTAGGGTTTGCATTTATAAGGGTGGTTTGGTGCTAGTTGGCACATGTGGCAACATTTAGGGCCTTTTGAGGCCAAACATTTTGCATTTGAGGCCTAGCATTCCACCCTAGGGGCCTAACGTCACCCTAGAAGGGCATGACATCACCCTTGAGGATGAAATTAGGGTTTAATTATTGTCATTTATGTAAAAACTAGATTTTAAATGTAATTTGGCGATGTCGACCTTTTTATGACCTAATTGTAAGTAAAGGTCATTGATACTGTATAAATAAGAGATAACACTCTCATTTTTATTCATCATATTTCAACACACAAGTGTGTGGTATGAAATTTGGCCTTCTTTAAGAGTTATTGGTTGAAATTAAGTGGTGTGCAACTTCTTGGAGGGGCATTTTTTATGTATCTTGTTTATTTTCATGGTGGGAAATCTTCAACTAGGTTTTGAGCTTGATTATTCTTGGTGAAGTATAAAATATGCATTTCTTTATTGTGAATGAATTATTATGGTGAATTTACTTGTTTCATATTAAAGATCATGAAATTTCTTGCTTGAAACCCTAGGAGAAAGACATAAGTTATTATAATTTTCTCTATAATTTTCCACTTGTTTAAATTTCTCAAAGAGCACCTTATCTAGAAGTAGATACTAGATCCCTACCATTGTAGCACTCTAGTAACCCTACTTACATTGCCTATTGCATATTTTATTTTAAATTGTCTAAGGAAAAGAGAAATCGCTAGGGCCTAAGTTTCCTTACTTTCTAGCAATTATCTCTAGGACTTGGATGTTTGAGGCCTTCAGTTTCCAACACCTCTCTCATCTTATCCATCTCCTTTGACTAAGTATTATCATTTTTGTTTTCCTCTAAGAGTTGTTGTTGTTATCATTGACTCCATTACCCTAGAAGGCACTAGTCTATTCACTAMTAGTGATTGATTGATCAAACTACTTTCAAACTATCTTCTTTGGAACATCCACTAACTCCTACTAACCTTAGATTAGCCTAATTCACTAACCAACTTKTTTTTGTTGCAAAATATTGTTACAACCATCTAACAGCARCAAATTGACCTCAACAGTGACATATAYTGTTKGCTAGACATTGCTAAWTTTACTTGTGACTATCTAATATCAAATTGCCTAGTTAAAGCTACCTTTTCTAGTCTTTTCTCAAGCATTTTGAAGCATAGTTATTGTGGTTGTTACAAATTTATCATTGTTGTTGTAAATTTTTGTACTGCTGTAATTTTATATCAGCTAGTATATTTTTTTTAAGAGTTCATTGTCTTATGAAGCATTAATATCATTTTGGTACTTGGAAAGTGCCCTTTTTTTCTATTTTGTTGTCTTGTTCTGGGCAGGTACACAATATTATTCATTTGCTTCATCTTTATAAGACACAAAGAACCATTGAAATTGAGTGACTTGTGAGAGGGGGGGGAATTTCTTGCCTTAGCCTTCTCAAACCCGCAGGTCATCAGGGACGTCTCCCCTAGGGTATATTGATATACTCCTAAATAGAAATGGGTTTCCTATTAAGGTGGTAGTGATAGGTCACCCCTTGTTACGCCAATCTTGTATCTACTTGCTTTTGGATTTAGGAAAGTACAGATTGTGCGATAACAATATCAACTACACACATTGTGGTTCTGGTTGTAGATCTGATGCCCTGACGTTTCTAGGTGATTGTTCAATATTTATGGATGTGTTTTGTTGTGTTTAAAGGTTTATTAATGGTGCATGCAAATATATTTGGGACTATAATAGATCAACAATTTTATTCAACAATATAATGGAAAATACATAGAATATGCAGAAACTCAGATAAATATCTTAAACTAGATCTATATAGATGAGGATCTTAACTGCAATATAAACAAAATACTGATAAATATCGATAGATAGATGGATCTCATAGTTGCAACGTAGATTTGATGCATGCACGAAAGAAATCATTGCATGCAACCAAAAATACGCTTCCAAATTGCTGCAAAAGGATGGATAGCTTTCCCTCATGGCTATACTCATCGGGACTGAATGAGATCTATCTTAGATGGGTCTCCCTTCTCCCTAGCACACTCTCCCAGCCTCTAATATGAAACACTAGCTCATTGTTGCTCAGTCGAAACCCTGAATGGATGTCCAGACCCCTAGGCACTACAAATTGACAAACTGGCACAATCTAGGAGATTTACCCTTCAGAAAAGTGTGAGATATGTCTCACTGGAGGCACCCTGGTCTCCTATAAAATGGGTTAGAAGGAATTTATATCTTTCAGTCTGGTTGGTCATAGCGACCCAGAATACTTATAATTCCTTCCTCAAAACCTCACGTTGCAACTATTGCAACTGGAAAATTTGCGCCCAAGTTGATGTTGGACTTCTCTGCTAATATAATCTAGTCCTGTAGCTCAATGAAGAACCTATGTGGTCCTCCCGACGTACTAGGGTGTGTCTTTCAACACTGAACTATGTCAATGGCGATGGTTTCATCCAGAAAGCCATCAAACAAGAAGGAAGTCGTTTGACTCCTCTCTGGGTTTTAATTTCCAATTCACAATCTACAACAATGAGAGAATACGAGCCCCTATCTCTCTTTTATACCCCTTTTCACCTTTTTCCATTCAAATGATTTTTAATTCATCTTTAATATTCTCTCATAAAATCACTTTATTAATTTAATGAACCTTTTTACTCCAAAAAGTGATTAATTCGCCTTTATGATTTCTCCAGCCACTAAAAGTTACTTTTCATCATCCCATCTTATAGATATTTTCGCATCGGTTCCAAAGAGATATTACAGTAAGGTATTTCTCCAAGAAACAATATCCAAATAGTACATTTAGTGTAATTAATTAAAATATGCCCATTAATAACCTTGTTTTACGAAAATCGTCGGAATCCAATGGAACCAAGAAAAATTTGTGCGGACATGATCTTGATGATGAATAATGGCAGATAAACTAAGTTGGGACCCATAAAAATCAACCCTCTGAGCTCACTAATGACATAGTCTCACCCCTCTAATTTGGCTGACTCAATCCTCTTGAAGTGACTCTAACCGCATAATAAGGGAATCCAAAAATGGGGACATGACAGTCCTCCCTTCCCAAAGATTGCTTATCCTCAAGCAATCCCATTAAACCCTGACACTCTGCCAACTGAATCCAACTAAAATTGAACATGATACTTGGGTCCCAAATCAACCTAGAAGATATGAAGCATCCTCCTCTCAACTCATTGTCCGGCGAGGCACTGACATAAAAAGTCTCCTCCTGAATGTTATCGATGGGTAGAGCAACATGGTACTGCAAAAACTAGGTCAATCCCTCAACAATTCACTCTACTAGGGAGCCACTATCACGCATCTCATGAGAGAACTCATGAAATTAACACTCGCCCCCCATAGAAAATGATCCTAACCTCCATGACCACTCCAAGCCAAACATGGCCTCCTTCGGTTGAACATATTGTCGCCAAAGTGAAGAGCTACAAGACCTCAGGGAATCACTAAAAATTGAAACGCTCTCCTCAAAATTGAAGCTCAATAGAAAATATGAATGATTCCCCCCTACAAGGATCCACTCACCTCTATCAATCAATGAAATGCCCAGTGTTGTAATCCCAAGGTCCCATGATAATATCCGAAAAGGATCATCATGTTGATGTTGCACCACTCTAGCCATGATTTTCTGCCCAATATACACATACTGGATTCCCCACTCTTGGAACCCCATGATAGAATACCTGTAAAGATTGGACTCGCTATCAAGAAGAAAAATTTGTAAAGGTTTCACTGCGGAACCAAAGTCTACAAATCCACCACCATACTCGATCATGGGTACCAAAAGAGAGAACTTGTCTCGCCATATAGAACGAATCCTAGCAATCCCTCTCATGAAAATCAAAGAATGAAGTAGATCGCTCGATGGCGCAACTCAGTCCATGAATAAGTGAAGAAAACTATCGACCAAATGAATCCCTAGATCCCATAGACAATTTGGAAGTCCACCACTTCCAAATCCAACTGACTGTTGTTGTGCCATACTGATAACTGTTGGAATCCAACTGAGCCAATATATTGAACCATGTATACTACCAACTAATGAAAACCGGATAATAGGAATCAACCATGTGCCTACTAATCTCTCCTACTACTTCCAACCCGCTCAGATAAATCTTCCATCCTCATTCTTGACATTGTATGCAGGAAAAGCGTGGAGTTTAGACACCCCACTTAAAAATAGCTATGTCTCTTGTGGTGCCTCAAACTCATACACATTCTTAGAATGCCTTGCCCAAGATGTATCATACGCCACTCTCGTGACCATCTCCCTAAATGTGGACTCATAAACTAAAAATAGGCCATCTCTATAGTAGATCATGTTGTCCCTCAATCTGCCTCTTTCAACCTATGCATTGTCCACATGCCCCAAATGGAGAATCTTTTTCATATCTATAACAGCTTGGGGCTCACCCAACTACCTAATCCTCCCATGTCATGTTGTACCTGATGAGAGCATCAAGGAAAGGTAGCAGAAACCTCCATGATTGTATGTTCGATTGGAAAGTGTCACATACATTGGTCAATCCCAAGGGTATGACCAAGAACTCATCCATGCACATCGGTTGACTATCTGAGTAGTCACTCGGATTATCGGTTTAGTCTTAGATTAAAGAACTTTTATAACATAATATTTTTTCTTACCTATGAGTTTGGAAGTCATTCTCACATTCTTTCTTTCTAGACATAGCTAAGTATAATTTTACTACTACTACTACTACTACTACTACCACACACACACACATAGTAAGACTAGAATCAAAGACCTCATGATGAACTATGCCTTGAAATAGTTTGTTCGAATCATTTGAGTTAACCCACTTGACTACAACATATACATACCTATATATTTAGAACCGCTATACCATTTGGAAAACATTGGTCACTTCCTTCCCAATCCTAGGCTCTTGCTTGAAAAATATTTGATGAAAGTACGGTAAGAATAGGATTTGACCCTTAGTTTGGATGCCAATGGAATTTCACGTTCATAGAGGCATTGGTGAATTCATTACATGATCAAAATATCCACTTATTATGTGATGCCTACACACCTTTACATATATTCCCTTGGATAGTGTAATAATATCTTAGTTTTGACCCCTTGAATGTATTGAACCAAATTATGTATAAATTGTAAATGCGTGGTCATGTGATAAGCGTCAAGCCATGCGGGATGAGTTGTAACGATCCCATGTTGCAATAATTTAAAAATGCATTGTAAACATGCTACCATGGATTCCTAATGCAGAGCTCAAGCCCAAGGCCCGATGAGTGAATGGATAGGCATGTATCATGTAAATATTCTTAGATGGACCATGTGGTAGGCTTAAGCTATGTAAATATTTTTATAATGGTTTGATCTTGATGCAGAGAGCACAAGAATAAGAGGGGTTGTGATTCTACCAAAGGAAAAGAGGAAAGGGGATATATGGGAAAGGACATCCTCTATTTCCATGTGTTAGCCCTAGATCTCATATGTTTCCTACATGCACCCTAAATGAACCCACTCACCTTCATTGAATCATGAAACCAATCATTGAATGCATGTAAGAGGTTGGTGGTGGGAGTCTTCTCACATAGTTATGGAAGCATGGAAAAAGTACAAGTATAAGATTAATATGTTTTCTCCCATTAGAAGTAATGCTATCCCTAAGTTCCCCAATTCTCGCATTGTCATTGAGGGGAATGAATTCATGCTATCACTTTGGTTGTTCATGCTCCACATCGCTCATGTAAGAGGAATTATTCTGCATTTCAAACTAGTAACCCATGGGAGGGGAAGTAGACCCAAACAAACATTGTGAAGAGAAAGTATAGACCTAGGATGATAATAGATGGTTGTAGGTGAGCATAGGGGTTGGGAAAGATAGTAACATATCACCCATTATGTATTTGTTGCTCCATATATGCTTACGAAGCCACATATTTTGATGTTGGAGATTCCCATAAGGTAGACAACATATTGGACTCTTTTTTCACACACTAAAGAGCACTATAAGGGAAGAGTACTCTGAGGGACTATTGAGTTGAGCAAAGAAGGTGTTATAGCAAGATTTGTCTCACCCTATGCAATCTTGCACAGAGGGCCTTTTTCCATTTCCCTATGCAGACTTGAAGTCCCTTTTTTGCAAATTCCAGAGCTAAAAACATTATTTTTCCACATATACACGCCCTACCTATATTATAGCATGTGTATATGCAGGTTGCACCACTACAACCCGCGTACATCGGGAAATGTGCCCAAAATTAAAAAATGGTGTCGGGTTTCCATGTCACGTCACGAGATCGATGATCCTTGACCTTCCACATATTGGAAACATTTTGACTCGTCCCTTCAGTTCCACTTGAAGGCTATAAATGGGCCAAATCTGAGCTATAGAAAAGAGGAGAAAGAATTCAACTTTGAGAGCAAAGTTACTCTGGAGAAATTATTTACTTCACATTGAGTCTGCATCCCTTTGCCCTTTAAGCCTGAACACATTGTTCATCCCCCAAGCTCTTCCCTTATTTATTGAGAACCTTATTGTCTATCTTATATGAGCTTGCCTTTGGTGGAGGATTGAAGTGGTGGAGGCCCGGCTGGAAGGAACTTAGTTTATCGGTTCTGAACTGTGCCGACACAAAAGTTTGTAACTCATTCACTTCTGCTGATTATATCTTAATAGAAATACTCTTTTCTCATCCAATTAATATCTCACAAATATTTGAATTGTTATTCCATGGGCATATTTGTTATGAATGTTGATGGATTATGCTATCAAATGTGCTAACATTATATTATATGATTGAGAAGCCTAGAAGTGTTAGACGTAAGCCCAAATTCCTTTGCAGGACTTACGAAGGAGATCACCTTACTCATTTGTGTCCTGCTACTATCGAGATACCGTAAGCATGGTTCTCACCTGCGGGCCCTTCGAGTTCTGAGGCGTTTTTGGTTTCCCCACACTCTATTTCTCCTTTGATTGACACGACGATCATGTCGATGCAATCCTCGCCTAATCACACCCCCATTTTTTAGGGTGGTGTGTCTCCTAGCATTGTTTCCATGCATCCTATTCAACCAACGGTTGAAGAAGTGGTCGTACCGATGTAATCTTCAATCAATCCAACCCTTCCCTTGGAGGGTGATGCGTCCTTCAACCATGTCATTATCATTTCTGGTACTGCACCTTCTGAACAAGAGAGAGTTTTAATCTCCTCGAGTACTCTTCCTCCAAGACCTAGAGAAGTTCCCTTTGATTCGGATGGTCTTGTGGGGTATCCAATGCCTCCTCCATTGTCTTTTCAAGTAAGAGACATTATTCGATATATCATGGAGAAGGTAACCTCTGCTAGCACTTTATCCTGCTCGACTTGGAGAGCTTTGGGTTTTCCCAAGCTTGTGTCAGTTATTCGTAAGATGCTGACCTTTCACATAAGTCCAGCACGGGAGCCTTGGCCTCCCCCATGACATGCCACCTAGAAACATCTCAACGAGTCTGATTTAAGCTCTTTTCCAACTCATCTAAAAAGAGAAAAGATTGTCGAGTGAATTTGTCCCTTTCACACTTGTTAATTGGACTTGAAAGGYCATGAGTCTTGGTTAAGCTCTTTTCTGACTCGTTTTCAAAAAGTGAAAAGATTGTCGAGTGAAMTTGTCTCTTTCACACTCATAAATTGGATTTGAAAGGACGTCTATTTGGTACAAGTTTATCYCTTTTTCAAACCAAGTAGACTAAGATTACGAAAAATGACATTTTTGGCGTTAAGTTGTGATTGCATCGCATGCCCTTGCTTGCAGTATTGAGCCTATTGTCGGTTCTCGCTTTGCATTATAAATTGTTTTCCTCGACAGTTTTGCATCCTCAACCAAGCAGAGCCTTATTTATATCCTTTTCAACTTGATACCCCATACCTAGGAGGGAACATTCCCCCGAGTGTCCATCTCCCGCATGGACCTCATTGCATTGAGCATAGGTATGTTCCACTGCTGCAACTAGTTTTTCTTATTTGCGACACTCATTCCCTCATATGTATCATAGCAATCATTTGACTATGAAAAAAAAAAAAGACGGGCGTGAAGGGAGTATTATCATATATTGGCAGCAATCGTGTCGCCTTTGAACAGAGCACAAAATTTTTGAGTCCACTTGTCATCATAATTTTGGGTTTAGCACGACCTTAGGAATCTAAGCTCGTTACAGAGAGTTTACTCCCCCGAATGGTTACTCTTCTAGTCCCTATGGAGAGTTTGATTGATGCCTCCTGCATCTCATAGTTTCATCATTGAATTTATGATGCTAGAGTCTTCCATATGTCTCATGCTCTTGTTCAAAGGATGTTTATCTCTATGTCATATCTCCCTACAATCTCCTGTAAGTCTAAATACTCCTCATGTTCAACCATAACATCCTCCTGCGATATGGTTGTCATATATGACTAATTGTCTGATGTGGAGGATGAGGGATGTACCCAACTCAACTCCACACAAAGATGTTCAACTTGCATCTCTGATTCTTGAAGGGCCTTTTGCGAGCTCTTCAAGGAATCATGGGTAAGTCTGTCAACTTCCTCCTTTCCTTTACGCGCATCATGGAACATCTCACCAAGCATGAGAAGATGATCTCTATCGGAAAGTAGGTGTAGGTAGTTAGACTTTATTACTACCACTGCTTCTCTAAGCTCCTGGAAATCTGCAAGGGTTGGCTCTCCTCCCAAACTATCATGTGACCCTAAAGCTCTCCAACAAAAATCTTCCACCAAGGTATGAGTGTCCTCAAAAACTTTTATGGATACCACAATCATGTTCTCACTCACCTTAAATTTCCCTATCAAATGATGTGGCTCTTGGGAACAATCCTCCTCAATTGAATTTTCTAATTTGTCTTCTTCCTCACACTTCTCAAAATTAGCTCTTTCCTTTGTAAATAACTCCCGAGAAGAGAGGTCATCCTCCAAAGGTAACTCTTCCAACGCTAAGTTCTCATCATACTTAGGTGTACTCACACCCAAATAGTATATGCATCATAAAAATGATAAGATGTTGACGTTGATCGGGAAATTGTATCACATGGGTTATTATCCTTACCATCACATATGCTAATGTCATTACCCTCATAGGCCAGCTCTAATGGTGTTTAAAAGATTGTTGTCCTATCATTCTCATTGCACACATTTCTATCATAAATAGGTACATGTTCATCCAAAAGGTCAATATGTCCTTCATGCTCCTTCAATTTCTTCCATGTTCTTTTTAAGGAATCCTCATCCGTTGTTAATTGGGGCTCATACCACTCAGGATGTTTAATGGTGCAAAATTCTTTGAATGTCATGGTTGTAAAATGCCTCACCAAGCACGATATACTGCCTCAAACAATCTTTAAACTCCTCATCTTGAGTCCACTAATATTCCAAATCTTGAGCCCACTGATTTTCCATCTAAAATTTATTTTCATTGAATACCTTTAGGCTGGCAGGAAAACCAACTTCAATACCAATGTAATATCCCTGAATCCTCAGATCGGGATATCAATTGCTCACATTGTGGTTTTGATTGCAGATATGATGCGCTGAGGTTTCTCACTGAGTTTTCAAGGTTTTTGGATGTGTTTTGTTGTGTTTAAAGGTTTATTATATGGTGCATGCAAATAGATTTGGGACTATAACAACTCAACAATTTTATTCAGCAATATAATGGAAAATACCGACAATATGCAAAAACTCAAATAAATCTCTTCAGCTAGATCTATATATATGAGGATCTTAACTGGAATATAAACAAAATACTCATAAATACCGATAGATAGATGGATATGATAGTTGCAATGTAGATCTGATGCATGCACGGAAGGAAGCACTACATGCAACCAAAAATGCGTTGTCAAACTGTTGCAGAAAACTAGATAGCTCGTCCTCGTGGCTATACTCGTTGGGACTGTCTGAGATCTATCTTAGATGGGTTTCCCTTCTCCTTAGCACACTTTCCTAGCCTCTGAGATGAAACATTGGCTCATTGTTGCTCAGTCGGAACCCCGAATGGATGTCCAAACCCCCACGTACTACAAATTGAAAAATCAGCACGATCTGGTATATTCACCCGTCGAAAAAATGTGAGATGTCTCACTGGAAGCGTCCTGGTCTCCTCTCAAATGGGTCGGAAGGAATTTGGATCTTCCGGTCTAGTTGGGCCTAGCGACCCAGAATACTGATAATTCCTTCCTCAAAACCTCATGTTGCAACTGGAAAATGTGCCCTAGTTGATGTTGGACTTCTCTGTTGATATAATCTGATCATGTAGCTCGATGAAGAACTTGCGTGTCCTTCCGACATACTAGGGTGTGTCTTTCAACACTGAACTCTGTCAATGGCGATGGCTTCATCCAGAAAGCCACCAAACAAGAAGGAAGTCACATGACTTATCTCTGGGTTCTAATTTCCAATTCACAATCTGCAATAATGAGAGAATATAAGCCCCTATCTCTCTTTTATACCCCTTTTCACTTTTTTTCCATTCAAGTGACTTTTAATTCATCTTTAATGTTTTCTCATAAAATCACTTTATTAATTTAATGAAACTTTTTACTCCAAAAAGTGATTAATTCGCCTTTATGATTTCTCTGGCCAGTGAAAGTCATTATTCATCATCCCATCTTGTAGATATTTTCTCATCGGTTCCAACGAGCTATTACACTAAGGTATTTCTCCTAGAAACAAACTTCAAATAGTACCTTTAGTGTAATTAATTAAAATATGCCCATTAATAACCATGTTTTACGAAAATGGTCAGAATGCAACGGAACCAAGAACAAGCTATGTGGAAATGATCCCGAAGATGAATAATGGTAAATAAACTAAGTTGGACCCCATAAAACCCATCCAAACCCTTCGAGCTCACTGATGAAATGGTCTCACCCCTCTGATTTGATTGACTCAATCCTCCTGAAGTGACTCTAACCACATAATAAGGGAATCCAAAAATGGGGACATGACAAGAGTCATGTCTTGCTTATGGAACGTTTGCTTAGAAATTATATCTTTTGTCTTATTTCACCTTGGTGGTTGACAAGGTATCCTAGTAAGTTGGTCACCCCTAGGAAAAAGGTTGCTACTAGGGGACTACTTGAAGGATCATTGTATCATTCCCACTCATACTTGCTACTTTCTACACTTTTTCCCTTTTGTTTCCTCATCCTTTGGGTTTTTGGATTCATTAACCCCAAGAAGGGCTTGTACCTCATTTCATGGGAAGAAGGGGCTAAAGGTCTAGAGGTGTTGCAGCTAGCACTGTAAAAATCAAAATCCATAAATCATCCTTCTATATGCTCGCCCTAAAGGCCCTGAGAGCCATGCAATGTTTCTCCATAAAAAATGAAGGACCTTTTAAAAGAAAATAAATAAAAGTGTCTCACTTGATGGGGTAATGCATTGTGGTGTTCTTGAATTTCCAATGCACATGGCACTCAATGTGTTCTACCTTCAAGTGGCATTGTGATGCTCTTTTTCTTTCCATTGCAGATAGCACTCAATGTTCGGACCAAAAAAAATCAAATAAAGGGCTTGGAAAAATGTTGCATTGCAAACGAAAGGATGCAGTGTACCCTCCACAAAGGCACACATAAATGAGACAATATGAGCCCTTGATATGTCAAGAATCCCTTGTCCAAGAGTACTTCCCCCAATCCACCTCATACTCACTACATGATCTAGATAGGGTCTTCTTGGGAAATATTCCTTGACTTGGGGATTGACCTACCTAATAGGGCACCATGACACCCCTCCCATACCTAAATTTGGCAAGGTTTATAAGGTACTTGAGCATATAAATAGAGGCAAGTCATTTTCATTTTGACATAAATCATCACTCATATAATTACTCTTTGGACTGCAATTTCAGCCGTCTTGGAGGATTCGTTGTCTCTTTTCTTGTGCAAATGTGATGCTACTTGCTTGATGATGATTTCTACTAGGGTGCTATCTTCTTGGAGCATTGTGGTGAAGTTTTGTGGGATATTTCTTAGTCAAGGGAGGTTTTTCTTCATCAATTTTTTGTCAAATAACTGAATTTTCTGCAATCATATGGTAATTTGCGTGATTTTGTTGGAAAAAACCCTAGAAGTAAGATTGTTTACACACTCCATAACTCACAACATCTCTTCACCTAGCTAAGAGCACTAAAAGTTTTCTTCAAGAACTAGGAGTGTCTACACCCTTGAAGCAAATTTTGGCTAGGGTTTATGTTCTAGGGAGTAAGAGGGTTTACACCCCTAGAAACCCTAAAGCCTAGTTTAGCCTTGATTAATGAGCTAATCGATTTAGAAGAAACAAGTGTTTTGGGTGCTATAAGGGTTTTCCCTAATCGCTCTCCACTTCTATTTTGTTCAACTCTCTTCAAGAAAGTGACTCCATAACCCATTAAAGGCACTATTCTTCATTGATAAAGTTTCATAGCAATCTCTCTCTCTCTCTCTCTCTCTCTCTCTCTCTCTCTCTCTCTCTATGATAAAAACAAGTGATTAGTGATTATATGGTGGATGAATTTTGAGTTTAGTTGCTTGTTGTTATAAATTGTTAGCTACAGCCATTAGGGTTGCTTCTTTCTGTTGTTATCTTTCATTTATCTCACAATTTAACCATTGAAAGGTTTGTTTAAGTATTGGATTTGAAAATGTTTGCCAAGAGTTTTATTTTGAGCTATTCATATGCTAATTTTTATGGTTAAATATTGTTGTTACTTTTTACTTGTTGCTGATAATACTTGTGTTACAGCCAATCTAACCATGAAAACTAATGTTTAAAGGCTTAATCACTATCTACTAGTTGTTAACTTTCAATCCACGTCATTTATCACAACTTTTGATGGTGTTTTCTCGTAGTTGTTACAATTTATTCATCGTTGTTATAACATTACCTTCTGTTGTGTTTTTAGGAAAGCAAGCATAGTTTGCTTAGTCCTTAGTGGTTGGTGGTTTATTTTGCAACATTTGGCTTTGGGTTTTGCATTCTAACATGTGTTTTGCAAGTAGTTATCAACCTATCATCATCCCATGCCCAAGCCTCTCTTTTCAAGAAGCCTTAGCCACCTTGTTCAAGTGACCGAAATAGGGGCATCTTCCCACTCTCGTGCTTGCCCCTTCATCCTCTTGAGGTCACCCGGGAAACCTCCCTTGTGTTGGACTTGTCCATCGCTAAAACGAGAGGGATATCTATTGAAGTGACAATGATAGGTGTCCCTAGTTGTGTCACGTGTTTGTTGCTTTGGTTGGGCTTTTCCCTAACTACAAATCGTGCGATAACAAGTACTAGTAAGCAAAATATCACTTGGACAAGCCATATTAAAACATGTAGGTAAGATTGCTTCAAAAGAAAAAAAAACTATGTCTAGATAGAAAGCTCTCGAAAAAATAGGTAGTTTCAAAAAAAACTACACTAAAAATGGACTTCGAATGTCGAAATTGTGCATTTTTTAGGAAAGGTATAAAAGATAACCAAAGTGCCACGTGACAGGTAGATGTTGGCTCACATGGTGATGAATGCACAATGAAGTTGACAAGTAAAAATAAAATCCCTTCTTTCTCTAACTTTGTTTATAAGCTTACTTTTTATGCAATTTTCCCTTTAACAAAAGTTCTTGTATAATTGTTCTATGAAAGACCCCTTTCACTTATTCTTGTTGATCAGCGTGTGCAAAACAAACCTTCAATGTGCTCGTCTTTTTTTTAATCCACCAAATGCAACTTTCCTATCAAACAAGCACCTCCTTTTTTAGGATGCTTCCACTTATCACAATGCAAATAAGTCGAGACCTAAAGCCAGGAATTTTTACCTACACTTCACCATCCATGTTTGTGCTAGTCTTGTGGTCCCACCTTAACGACAAGAACATGTCACAAAAGAGACTTGAGCACAAGTGAGGGCTTTAACATGGCCCCACTTTGTTGACTTGACAAGGCCCATTTGACTTAGCACCTCCTTTAAGCTAGGATTTGTTTTGGTTTTTATTCGAATTTTTGTTGGCGAGGCTTGAGGCTCAAACATAACCACATTCTTATTAAGTTAAGCTAATTTATCCATCAATGGTAAGGAAGCAATTTCACCAAAATGAGGTATGAGAAATTGTCAATCAAATTTTTTCAAGGTGCAGCAAGTGAAAGCAATAGTACAAAAGCCCCAGGGTTAGCTCAATCGATTGAACCATTCATGCAAGGCATGTTGCCAACGAGGAGGCCATATGTCATCAATGAAATCCAATGAAATATTCAAGGTTCCCAATGGCTATTGCAATTGATGGTTGAGCCACCCTCCATTGAGATATTCCATGGAAGAGTGGGGGATCCAACAAGGTTTTTCTTGGAAAAAAAAGGCAATAGTATAAAAGAGATGTTGCATATGTACCGCTCCTAGGAGTTGGGGAGCACCCAAACCCATCGTTTCCCTAGTCCCAAGAGCTTTAGAGGAGGTACAAAATGCTCCCAAACTACAAAAAGTGGCACCGGGAGCTTCTGAAGAGTGTTCCCATTGGTGGTAGCCACTCCTAATGTCGTTTCCATGATGTGCCGCATGGCCAGGAGCTTCTCAAGAGTGTTCCCATTGGTGGTGGCCACTCTAATGTCGTTTCCATCGCATGCCACATGTCCAGGAGCCTTCAAAAGATCCTCAGTAGGCAGGAAGCTTATGTGTGCCCCTTGCCACAAGGGGCTCAAAAACCTATAAAAAATGCCATAATTTTCTTCTCACTTGTCTTAACATTGTCAATAACAAACTGGAGCCTTTTCTCAAAGCAAATGTTCAACATTTGATCTGATTTCTTCTCGAGATCAAGGCGAATTATTGGGTTTGCCCCATTTTAGAGCTTTTCAAAATGACCTAGAAGTTTGAATTCAAAGATAAGCCATCAAAAAATATTTTATGGTCTTTCTATTTAGTTGTTTCTCATATATTTGCAATTTTTCTCTGTAACAAATGCTTTTGACATTTCTGTTTTTGTTCTATTCAAGGAAATGGTTGATTAGTTCAAGCAGGAAACGTGGATGGCTGGAAGATTAATCTATATGACAGCTTTCGCTGAAGAACCCACAGAGAGTTTCTTAATATAATATTGTAATGAATATCATTTTCAGATGTCTTGTCTGGGATTTCAACTTACCACTTCACTGATTGGCAGTCAATGATAATCAGTTCTATGCACATGAAGATGCATTCCAATCTATGTATTCCCAATGATACTACTCGTCATTTTATCTCAACCCACAATGACTACTTTATAGACATGCAGAATATACAAAATAATGACACAATACTTTGTAAGTTTGCATACTTGTTGAACTTTAGATTGGCCCAATTAATGAAAAATGCCACTATTCACGATGGATAAAAAAAATGGGCTAATAACCTTATTCCTTGCAAATCCCAAGTTGTACAATTTAAATTTTTTTCAGGTTCCTATTTTTTTTTGTTTTTTTCATTTTTTATATGTTTTAGTACACAATATCACCACTCCCAACCTAATGTTTCCTGCAAATTCGGGCAAAGCTTCACGCCACACTGGACACCCATCTTGAGTTCCAGAAACTTGTGCAACACAGTATAAAAAGAAATTGCATAGCCCTGAGGTAATTAAACAATGCTGTAATAGACAACATCTCTGATGTTGACTTTCATGTATATGATGAAATGTCATCTTCCCTCAAAAGGGTGTTTTCCAACCAGTCTATAATTAAGGATTTTCTATTGATTGAAAGCTATTTTATGTATCCCCAAAAGACAGTTCATTTCAATAAACATGAAAGTATAATCATCATCCATGAGACAAGCTACCCACTGCAAGGAAATTCAATCCATTAGAAATATTTACAGTTGATGTTTTCCTGCCCATAGGTAAACAGGTCAGGACAAAAAATTGTAATCTGGAGGACGTTCAGCTAGTAGTGCATGAGCATGGGTGCATTTGTTTGTAAAATTATAGTGGGAAAATATGTTATCCAGCAGCCTACTAGGATCAGTCCCACAACTTGCAAGACCACCAACAAATTGAATAAAATGTGTTTAATGACAATTTCATTCTCTAATATTTCATGCATTGAATTTTCATACATTGGATGGAGATCAAATTTTTGGGACAAGTATATATTGCATACTCTATCCATATACCTTCTCCCAGTCCCATTGGCTATCTGTAGGCCACCAAGGGACATCAATATATAAGTCAAATTAAATTAGAAAGTAACAAAATAATTTTCCTGTCAAGCAAAAATATTGGGAAGCTTAATGTTCATAATTTGTGATGGGGTTGGGAGGTAACATGCATGGAAAGGTTGTGGTCAAAATCATGGAAAAATAGATCTTCCAAAGATTATAGACATCAACATAATCATAAAAATCTAACCCCCTGCATAAAGTACAAACATGTTATATTTATAGTTTCTGCGGACACATACTTCTGACAGTAAGACTTTACAGGCCATTTCAAACAGAAATGGAGGAAAGAGAGACTGGGATTCTCAATAATACTTATTTGCCATCCCATACAGATTATAGATTCCATCTCTCTGCCTTGAACAATTTTTCATGGTCAAAGTTTGCAGTAAGAAAGTTGCTTTGTCACAGCATCTGATACTTGAGGATTTTACGAGCTGATATTTCCCATGGACAAATGCGCTGATATTTCCCATGGACAAATGAACATTTCTAGATAATGCTTACTTCCTCCTAATTACCATTTTTGCATCATCCTGTGGACTCTATTATTAAGGATCAGTTGGAACCTCATAAAATCTCCTTGGTCCTCTAGATGCCAATTGAAGTACATGGGATAAGATAAATATGGTTACTGATCTGGCAGAGTTGAAGTGAAATTCACTTTATCCAGATTTAATGTGTTTCTTTTTTGATTGCCTGTTCTTTCCAGATATTTTAAATTTTGTAAGTGGCATAGCTGCTTTTGGGAACTTGGCCTTTTTATTTCTATTAGTATTCTGACTCTCTTGTTTTTCTATAGAGAGATGACCTGTTGCATCTTGTTCTTCGTTATTATCTAGATCATCGTTATTTTCCTCTGATGAAGAGCCATGAGGTTCAACAATATCATCTTCTTCAAAAGCAGCAATGGTTAGTGTCTGGGAAATTTTTTGCTTTTTTGATTTCGAAGCAGCATCTCTGTAAGAAAGTTCAAAAATGGGTATTCAGAAATAACACATGGAATTACAAAATCAGAATAAGCATGGTATCACGTTTTATACAAGACAAAAGGATACCTACCCATTTGATTTCTCAGGTGACAAATTCTTGTTAAAGACTTCCTGCCCCTCTCTTATGTCTTTGCCATAATCCTCATGAGATACAGCTGTATTATTTATCAAGCTTGTGCTTTTCACCTCCTGAACAAACACGCTGTGGAAAGGAGATTATTTATAAAGGATTCACATGATAATCTTTATAGGCATCATAATAAAATATCTAACAAAGAGTAAGAATAACCTGGAGTTTTGAAGACTAGTCTTCTTTTGTTCTGCTTTTTGTTGAAGACTTAGGTAATATTTCGAGAGGGGACTCATTCCAGATACTTTCTCAGCCTGCCAATATCCACTGACATCAAATTTGAATCGATTGTTTAAATTTATTTTGAAGCAAGAAATATACTACAGTAAGTAAAACAGACCTGAAGAAATGAAGATACTGCCGCACGATCCTTGGGAGAGAACGATATGTCCTCTCGTTTTTTATTCACATATGCAACATTGCATTCAACCTGTGACCACGAAAAACTTTCAAAAAACATTGATACAAAGGAAGGAGAGAGTATTAATGTGGAAAGATATTATACATGTCGCAAGAAGCAAGATGACCTCTCTTTCTACTATAAAATGGGAAGTACTTTGAATCGAGAAACCCTGGTTCAACGTCATATAAGAGATACCTTTTGGTGCACAGGCAACATATAAAATATAAGGAATTTCCTTCAATGAAAGCCACACCCACTGAATATTTCATCATTATATATCTCAAACATACAGAATTCTATGTCAGTTTGGTTCTATCTTAATGATCCTGTGAAAAATGGGAACATCTACAAACACCATAAAACACAAACATCCATGATAAGATAAAAGTAAAATGACAAGCCAAAAATAAAAAGGGCCAAGAGTTGGTCTTAGATCAATTAAGCAGACCATATCTTTGTCTGGTGGTTCTGTCTCCACCATGTGAAATTGGTCGCTGAACAAGCTTTCCACATATATAAATGCATAGCTGCAAATAAGCTGGACTAACTCACAATGCTACGAGATATAAATGTTTGCCCTTATATGGTCTTCAGAGCTTTTCGAGGCAAAACAGAATTCATAGAATCTCATAAATTAAGATGCCATATAATTCATACGATTATAAGAAACTACAGGAATGAATAATGAATAGGAACAAGCAGTACAAAGACAAGTTTAGATATGCTGTCTAAGAAAAGCACCATAAACTCTTTTCTAATGTTTATAAATATTTAAAAGCTATATATATAAATAAATAGTGTCTGTCACTTTCCTGCTTCGTAAAATTGAAAAAATCTGAAAGTGGTGTTTCAGATAGCCATCCAGAAACTGCACCTATTTCCCAGTTAAATAGGGTCTACCCCCCTTGGCTTCCCTAGGAGTGAGTCTAAACGGAAGAAGTCTGGATCGTGGTGACAGTGGGTCTGGACTTAGGCTTGTGAATCCAAGTACAGTCCAAGTGGGTTGGAGACTTCTCCACGTTTGTAGGTGTGTATAAGGATGGTAACAGTGGGACATATAGGTCAGGCCACAAATCAGAATATACAATTTACGATGAATCATGACAAACCAAATCGCCAGATGATAGAGACCGAGGGCCTGTACAATTAGTATATGGATTGAAAATACAAAGGTTTTCTTCTGATTTAGGATGCTAAAGAACTAGATGCGCCAGCGTATTCTGATTTCTTTTCTTCTCTAGTAGCGCTGAGGAAGAGGATATAATATGTATATACCCCTCTGCTTTTGTTTTCTCTTTTGAAAATATATGCATGCTATAAGGCATATTTTTCAAAAGAAATAAATTGATATTAGGATTTCACCATCACCACTGTCACTAAATAACACCAAACCGATCCCCCTTTGTTAAAGCAGATCAAGGAGTTTCAGTAACAGTTACTTTTTAGAAAGAAACTAAAGGCATATTTACCATGAAACTCTGTAAAAACGAAACATCCTAAGAAGATGAACACTCTGAACTAGGTATCATCGATAATTAAAATGTGTTATTATTCAGGTTCAAATTGACTTATTATTTTAAAACAAAAATTTTAATCCATTCTTTTACCAAAGAAAATGTTTTACTATTAGAAACCTTCACCAGATGAAGATGCATTTGATGAAATGCATTCCCCCAAATTAAAACAAATGCTTCCATAATAATGGGATCCTCCACATATAGCATTTAAGTATTAAAAGCTTTTATTAAGAGTGTATTTCAGCCAAATTAAGCTACCTTTACATTTCCTACTCTTATCAGCAGAATACCTGATCCATGAGTTGCTTTACTTGTCGCCGAAATCTATCAATGTTGGTTCTTTCATGGAAACGCCGTAAACGAACAAGGATGTTAAATGCTAACTCGGGGAAAGCTATATGATAGCTCCATTGCACCAAGTGTTCAGCAAGGTGATGAAGCACAGAATACACACACTCCTCTTGGAAGGCACGAGTTCTCAAAAAGACTTTTGGTACCTGTTCCAGTAACAACCAGTCACTTCCCTTGAAACAAACATACAAAAGTGTTTTGCCTGAAGATTGTCAAATGACAAGACTTGGAAGAAAACAAAGAGAAAAAATTATCTGGGTGGTTTGTCAACCTTCAATGCTGTTGAAAAGTCAAAAGTTTCCCCATATCCTCCAGTAGGTGTCCTGCCCAGTTCCTTACACTCTAGCATATCAAAAAGTAAAGAAGCCACAGGAATAAAAATTCCTCTAGCAGATGCAAGTGTGTTTAACATTTTGGTACACCGCAGCCTCAAAGGGGCATAGCGTGCAGCATGCACCAAACGAGTAACTCCGATAACAATCTGAGCCATTGGATATGAAAGAGGCTGGAAGTCAACATTGCTGGCATTGGCACAAAGAAATTTAACCCAAAGTTCAAGGCAATTCATATATTGCCAGCTGTAAGCCTTCTCAAGTGCTTCCTGGAAACATACCAGGATATATTAAGTATCAATTCATCAGAAGACAAAGCAATGTAAATTGTAAGATGTCATACCTGTAATATTAGAAAAAAAATTGGAACAGACTTCGTAACAGATGTTAAAACTTAAAATCAATATACTTAAACATACTAAAGGAGGTGATAATAAATAAGTAACATTCAGCAGTTGTGCAATATGCCATGTCTCTATTTTGTGCATTTACCATTTGCCTTGTAACATTGCCAGCACTCCATGGACATAAAATGTAAAATGAAATCCATAGGCTTGTATGTTCTGTTTCCAGTTGTCACAGATAATAATAGATATTAGGACTGTTAGTTTTCAGGGTTACTGCGAAAGTGTTTACACCATGTTTGGGGGTGCTTCATGAGATGTGGGGTGCATGGTGTATGATTAGCCCTTGGATTGTTCCACAATAGATTTGCACATTGGAGGTGATTTGCTAAGTGATTGCTTGACCTCATATGGATGTTTGATTGACATTATTCCATGGAGTGTTGGAGACCTATGGAGACTTATGACTTCTTCATGTAACCAGCACATGGAGGGAGGTTGCTTGCTTGGAGGACGCCTTGCATTGGAGGAGGAGCATTTGGCATTTCAGCGAATTGCACTGAACCCGACACAGCATGGAATTGCAAGGGGTTGCTTGCATACTTACATGGAGACTTACACTTGACTTGAGGATGCTTGGGTTGAGGGAGTGGACTTCTAGGTGGGTGGACCTGAAGATGGCACATTAACTTGGAGAGGCGTTGGAGCATGGGAGCATTTGGAGGAGCATTGGACCTTGGATGAGGAGTGCCCTTGCCATGGATCCTTGCTTGTGGATCGTCATCACCTTGGAGCTTAACATGTGTCAGAGTATTTCACATGTATGGACCTACTTGCATTTTGTAGGTTGCTTGTAGTGGACTAGGTCCACTTGACTTGTAGACCTCCCTTCACCTCTCATATAAATAGAGGAAGGAAACAGTCATTCTCATCATTCATGCTTAAAGAGCTTACATCTCATATATCTTGGGTTTAGAGATGTAGGAGGAGGAGCGCTAGTCTCACTCTCTCTCTCTCTCTCTCTCTCTCTCTCTCTTGATCATTCTTCTTTGTACTTTATCTCTCTTGTCTTGAGGCACTAGGGTTTCTTGGGAATTCTTGGAGTCTAAAGTTAGGATTTCATCCCTAAGGAGACATTGGAGTTAGGGTTTGTGAATAAAACCCTAAGTTGTACTTGTTGACGAGGTAGAGAAAAGGAGATGCCTTGGATAAGATCAAGGAGGACTTGCTAGTGTGTTGGAGTATCTTTGGTAGAGCTAGGTTTTTTTTCTTGGTTTTCCCTACCCAGGGATTTGGAGAGCTTGGAGGATTGTACTAGCTTGTGATAAGCTGAAGTATGTACTTGAACTTCATCTCTTATGTGTGTGTGTGTGTGTGTGAAATTTTCAGCTGTCCAAAAGTCTCTTATTAAGTTATTATAGATCTGATTTCTAGCTATCATTGTCTTCATGGTTCGGTAATTTCCAGCACTTTTATGTTTTGCTGATTTGACATAAGTTAAGACTGAAATTGCCAAGGGTTTAACACCGATATTGAAAACAATACGACAGAATTTGCTGTTGTAATTTTTTCTGTCATAAAATGATTTCAGATCTCGTTTATGCATAATAAGATTGCCCTAGAGGGCTGAAACTTGTGGCATAAGTTTGGTATCCTTTCTCTTTTATTGCCTAGTGGATTGGGGTTGTTAAGAAGTGAAATATTGTCTGTCGTTGCTGTTGTTTTATTATATTTCAGATCAGCCCCAAGGCTGTAAATTCACCGGGACTAGATCCAGGAAACCTCTAGGAATGAGGTGAAATTTCTGAATTTGCATTGAAGCTTGAATTCTCGAAATATCTACAAGGACATTGACTCTACCATTTGGAACACCTTAATAATTCACATCCACGTTTGGCCCAACATCTACAAACAAATGGTTGTGGATAATAAAGTCACATGGAAACAGATACGGATCCAAATATGTATACAGGTCCATTGGATTTTTTGAGAAAGTTAGGATCAGTGTTATGACCCTATGGAGGTATATATGAGGTCAAATGTATATGTAAATAGTAGGTCTTCCTGGTTAATGATGAGTTACACAATAACTCCTTGTACATTAAAACAAGAACTCCCAAATAACCCAAGTACATCTATATATCATACTAAGTAAATTTACAATAATGACTCTCTCTCTCTCTCTCTCTCTCTCTCTCTCTCTCTCTCTCTCTCTATATATATATATATATATATATATTCTCACTCATTACCCATGTAGGTCCTGTTACCACAAAATCTAGCACCTTAGTGCAAAGCCTTCACAAGGTTGCATGACTAGTGGAACATTGGAAGAGGTCACCACTGTCACCTAGGCAACAACTTCCCTTGTTTTAATGAAGGAGTAAATCCAACACAAGGGAGGTTTCCCTAGTAGCCTTCAAAAATCCCTAAGAAAAACACAATCAAGTCTAAGGCCCCATGTAGCTACTCAATTTACCACTAGTGGAATAAGATAGACAAGGTAATGATAAGGTGGTAACTCTGTGCAATTTCCAGATTTTAATGGATGAGGATCTATGGAAATTTAGAAGGTTTATCAAGTCAATTTTAGGCATAAAAGGATCTCCAAACACTACTAAAAAATAAAAAGCTATTGGTTGTTGTAAAACTTGAAAGAAAGACGATAAATTACAGCAGTAATACAAGTTATGACAGCAGCAATAAATTTAGCCCTTGAACAAGTAATAAACCAAATGAAAACAGGGCTAAGTGATGGATTAAACTAGGGTTTTATCAACCAACAAACTCTGAAATTATAAATGCATATAACAGCCCTAAAACCCTAGACATCCAGCTCTAAAAGGATGCAATAACAAATCAGCAATACAAATCAGGGTTTAAAGATGATTACTAAGTTAACAATATGCAAGAATATCAAAACGTCCAAGTCTTTTATGGCTGAAAATGAATATATTGCTGTTATAAAACCCTAATCTAACCCTAAAACAATAAAAAGAAGTTGAAATTAGAATTTTCTGATTGGCTATTGGGAGAAAGACGAGTGCCTACTATTTTTTTTTGGCATTTAGGGCCTATTAAGGACTCCTTTGAAGAGATGTAAGTGAATCTAGGGTGATATCTAGGCTTGCTCACTACTAACCCTAGAAGATCCTCCTAGTATATTACTAGGTCTTCAAAGATAATTCAAGGGAAGGTTCTTCAATAGTAACCTTCTAGTTTTGATGAGAAGGGTTTGTTCAAGAAAGATCCAAGAGAATGCACAACCATCACTAGAAGCACCATTACACTTACATTCATTCATAAACAAAACCACAAGATAACAAGAGACCACTTACTCAAGAAACCTTTCATCCATCAAAGCCCTAGCAATGAACATCCATGAAGTAGCAAAAGCATCCAAAAGACATCTTCTCCAAATTGTCGCTCTAACTAGCCATTCATAGCGATTTGTATAAGAGAGAAAGTAGTAGTAGACAAGTAGAGATAAATCTCCACAAATAGCAATGATTTACAAGTGAAAAGTGTCTCTTATTTATATGAGAGATCAAGCACCCTTCTTATCCATTAGAAGCCCTAAAAACATAAAATAATGCCTTTATCTCTCACAAACCCTAGAGATAAGGCCAATAGACATAAAATATACATGATACAAGAGTGGATAGGTCACCAAGACCCCCAACGATGCCTCCAAGATGAAGTAAAGAAGCTCAAATGCCAAATCGTCCACCATAAATGCATGCTAGAGGTCACATGTGTAGCATAAAATGACCTCATAAAGTGGACAGCTCAGTCCAAATGATGTGTAGGGGGCTCAAAAAGTGAAACGTTGCCCTCAAGTGGTGCAACGTTTCATCTCCAAGTGGCATATAATCCCCAAGAGATGTGACGTCTCATCAAAAGGTGTCGTATCATCATCAAAAGGTGTAATGTCCCCTCAAAAGATGCAACGTCCCATCATCAAAGGGTCAAGTCACACCCAGAGTGGCTAGGGTGTCTCAATAATGGAGCCATGTCATCAAAAGACTCAACATCCTCCCAAAAATGTGGAACAACCTCTCTCAAGTGGTGGGATGACCTCCATCAAGTTTGCTAATAGCCCCTCAACGTCCTCCAAAGGACCAAGGTGTCAATCAAGTGTATGGCCATGTGCAATCCAAGGTCAATGGAGGGGGTCATATCCAATGCACCATCAAAATCAAAGGCATGTACACAAGTCAAATACAACATATAAAGTGAGTCATGTCAATGCAAAAGCCACTAGATAGATCACATTAAGTATCCTCTTCAAACTTCACACTAGCTCATAAAGTTATACAATTTGCCAAGTTTAGGTATGGGAGGATCATTATTACCCCCTATTAGGTGTGCCAGTACCCAGGATACGAAGTATTTCCGAAGAAAAGCATCAACGAGAGTTAGATTTTGATCACACCTCAAGTCTGGTCTAAGTTCTCAACAGCATACACAGAAATTACATAATATGAACTGTGAATATAAACAGACTAAGAAGTCTAACAACTTAGCACAACAGAAAAATAAAATAGAACAGCAATTAGAACATACACAGTACACAGAAGTTTAATGCCCAAATCACTTGTTCTTAATCTCAGAACAATGGGCTCCTGTACCAGGGAAAATGGCCCAATTTCCTTACAGAAAAAAGCCCAAAAACAAAGGAAACATATGTTGAAAAGATCCTTACAATATTCCTGAAACCCTCCTCGGTTTTCGTACTCAGCAAGGATTGGACTAGTGGTGGCCTCTACACAGGCCCTAACCCTCTGTCCCTATGGCTGAATTACCAGGGCTACGGCCCTCAAAACTACTCCAGAATTGTGGTTGTGTCAGCCCTCAAAACCGTCCCAAAATTGTTGTTATCCAACTGTAGCATCCCTCACAAGATGGTCCTTTCATATCCTCTTCTTCTGCAGCTGTAACAATCCTCTCTCAGCGGCTGTAACAGTCCTCAATGGCTGCCCCGAACTGCCACAAAACTCTGTGGTTGGGTTCCTAAACTATCGGCTACCTCAGGCCTAAGACAGGCTGCCCAGACTCCCTCTAAATAGTAGAACAGACCCAGCGGCTGCCCTCTTCTCTAGCAGGCCAAGCCTCCGCACTCAACGGCTACTCTTTTCTAGCAGGCCGAGCCTCCAAACTCAGCGGCTTCTCTTTTCTAGTAGGCCGAGCCTCCAAACTCAGTGGTTGCTCCTTCTCCTTGGCTTAGTCTAGGCCCTACTCGACCCTCCTTTCAGGGCCACCTACCCAAGAGTACCCTGTTTCCCTAGATGCAGGCCTCTAACTCAACCTTAGACTTGTATAAAAGGAGAACCTTGTGAGAGAAGCCCCCAAATCCACTTAGGCGTCCTCTCCACAAACTCGACATTAAATTAGACTTGTTTATTCACACATGTGGGTGTAAATCTCCAACACAAGCCCACAAAGCCCCACACTTCACACAAAGGATTTTCTCAAGGAAAAATCACAATGTGAGTGTCAAGAATGGCTCCCACATGCCCGACACCTAGGCTCATGTGGGAATACCTCTCGATGCTACAAAAACATCAACAAGGAGTATGTGTAATGGCATGTGGTATGGTTTTGGGGTTTACTTCATGGGTGGTGACATAGTCATGAAAGGTTATGTATGATAGTCATCCTCCTGACTGCCTTTGTATGAGGGAGCACTTAGGCAATGAGTTACCCTTTCCTCGCCATTGTCTCTTTCCAAACCCCTATTTGCCATTTTCTTTATTTATTGAACCTTTTTTGGCTTTTGATTTTCGTTTGCTAAGTCCTTTTGTTAGGTATGCATTCATTGCATAAGACTTGGTGTGATGGCCTCTTAGCGAGGGGTAGAGCTCATGCTTCTCATTCTTTCTTGGTTTTTGACTTTACTTTTCTTTCTTTTTTCTTTGATTTGCATTTTGAATTATCGCATTTGCTCTTTCTATATTTTTTTATATCAAGTTGCATCAACCTTGAGCATTCTAGCTCCTTCTCATGGGATTATGAGGCATGAACCTTTATGGGTGACATATGAAAATCAACCCAAAAGATAGGATAACAAAAAGGGGACAGATGAAATGTGTTATGTATGGAATGGGATATGGACACGTTACCCATATCAAGGACCCCCGGTAGTACAACTTTTCCCAGGAGTGACAACACTTGACTAGCAAATGATGATGACCACCAAAGTGAAACAAGGAAAAAAGTATAAATTCAAAGCATTAGTGTTATTTTCCTTATTTACATAGCATTAGTGTTACTAGTGTTCTTTTACTTCGTTACCATTAACATATATATCATGTACTGAGCAGTAGCAACATAAACAAGAGACAGAAAAGAACACAAGAGATTTATCCTGGGAAAAACCCAACAACCTTTCTTAGATAGATTTCGTTCACAAAGCAAGTCCAATCATATAAACCCTAGCACAAGTGCTAGTTTAACCAAAAATACCACCCCAGCTGTAACAGCAGCACCATACAAAGGTAGCGCACCTCCTCAAGGAGTAGCGCACAAGAGAGATATACCAAAACACTGAACAAGAATAAAATGTGCAACTATAGCTACTGCGTCACCTCCAAACTTGCGCCTTGCTTCTGTGTAGCTAGGAGAGTGTTAGTGAGTGAACAAATGAGCCAGGACGTCCTCTATTTATAGTCTTCCTGACCACTAGATTGGGCCGACTTCTTCTCTGGACAGGTGTCTTTTCATTTATTACTTTATTCTTCTGGGTCGACTTCTCTTCTAGGGTATTTCAATATCTGTTCAATGGATCTCTTGCTTTCAGAATCTTCTCTGCATCTAAGAAAGGTTATCTACGAGGGAAAGATCCTCCCGCAGGTACCAAAACATCAACACTCCCTCTTAGCTAGGGAGGCATCTTTCATGATGTCTTCATCTGGTAGTCCATTGACTACTCTGCAATCTACTAGCAGGCACACGGTTGCTACAATGCCTTCGGTAACTCGAATCATCAGGCACAATATCTGCGATCAAACGATAGCACACACAGCTACATCCAAACAATCTGGTAATCTCCATGACAATCATCTAGTAGCACACAGCTACTACAATGTCATCCAATAGATCACAATTGTTGCCAAGTAGTATACAACTATTGTCCAGTGACACACAGTCACTACTACTGGAACACATCCACTGTAGTAGCACACAGCTATTGTCGAGAGACATACAGTCTCCACTAATGGAACACATCCACTAAAGTAGCACACAGCTTCTATCCGAAGTCACACAGGCTCCACCAGTGGAACACATCCACCGAAGTAGCACATAGCTATTGTCCGGAGTCACACAGGCTCCACCAGTGGAACACATCCACCGAAGTAGCACACAGCTACTGTCTGAAGTCACACAGTCTTCGCTAGTGGAACATATCGACCAAAGTAGCACACAACTATTGTCTAGAGACACACAGTCTCCGCCATAGTCTTACGACTATGCGTGTGTTGTTTCTTCTCTCAGCAGGTCCGATAGTGAATTACCCCCTCAATGACCTCACATGATTGATCCAGGGAACCCTTGGCCAGAGGGGTTAGCCGACATGAGAAGAAACAATACACCTCCCTCTTAATGAGGGTGGACATTCGGCAACACTCCAAGCTTGTCCCTGAAGTACTCATACTTCACTCTTTGTGAGAATGTTTGCTATTTGCTCGTTCATGGATATGTATTGGAGCTCCACAACTCCTCTCTGCACCATGTCCCAGATGTAATGATATTCGATCTCTATATGCTTAGGCCTGTAATGGAATACAAGGTTCTCAGTAAGCTGCATGCCACTTTGATTGTCACAATGTATCAAAGTTGGCACCAATTCTAGATCAAATATCCCAGCTAGCAACTTCCGGAGCCACACTGCTTCACGGCTTGCCATGCTTGTTGCGATATACTCTGCTTATGATGTACTGAGTGCTACTGATGTCTGCTTCCTGCTCAACCATGAGATCATGCCCGATCCCAAACTGAAGCAGCATCTCGAAGTATTCTTCTGATCCACTGCACTCCCTGCCTAGTTAGAATCTATATATCCCTGCAGCTTCACATCTCCACTTGAGACATATCTCAATCCATATCCAACTGTACCATGAAGGTACCTCAACATATGTTTTGTTGCCATCCAATGTACCTGTCTAGGACTCTAGGTTCAACCATGTGTTGATTCAAGGTATTCATTGCAAAGCATATGTCTGGCCTGGTGTTAACCACGTACATCAAGGACCCAATCAATTGTCTGTACATCATGGGATCCACCAAATCTGAAAATTCATCACTCAAGAGCTTCAGATTTATCGTCATGGGTGTGGTCATGGACTTGCAGTCCATCATCCTGAATCTTTGTAGAATCTCAACAATATATTTTCCTTGGCTAAGGAAAATCTCATTTGATCTCTGCCACACTTCCAATCCCAAGAAGTAATGCATCAGACCTAGATCCTTCATCTCGAACTCTGAAGCCAGCTCCCTCTTGCACCCAACTATGAGATTCTCTCTCATGTCAGAATTAGGTCATCCACATGTAGGATCAATGAGAAACCATCCCCAAACTCAATAAATAACGGTTTGATCTAGTATGTCATGTCTTGGGTGCTTGCATAAGCTTGTACAAAGCTTCCTTTAATCTGCAGACATGAGACTCCTTCTCATGTATCTCTGTGGTTTCTTTATGTACACTTCTTCTGGCTACTGGAGCAAGTGTCTCGTCATAATCTTCTCCCTCTTACTAGGAGAATCTTCTAGCCACAAATCTCGCTTCACGCTTCCATCTGCAGCATGCTTGATCTTGTAAATCAATTTGGAAGTCACTACTGACTTCCCTTCTGGTCTCGGAACCACCTCTCACACATCATTCTTCATGATGGACTGATACTCCTCCATCATGGCATCCTTCCATTCCTGCTTCTCAGCAGCTTCTTCAATTGTGGAAGGTTCTGAATCAATGATGTTGCTCATCAGCACCACATAGCTGGAAAACATGTGTGGTTTCTAGAACTGAGGCAAAATCTATATCCCAGTCCTTCTGACTGGTTGCCTCCTCTGTCACTGCAAAAAGGTCTATCAAAACAAGGGAATCCTCCTAGGAGATCACACATCTCTTAGAAGCCTCTAACGCTTCGATCTAGCCTCCTCAACTCATGGCACCTGTCTATCATTCCTGGAAGACGTCTCTCTCTCCTATATGAATCTGAGAAGGAATACTTTCTGGATGAAAGTCTCTAAGACATTAACTCTCTCTGAGATCAGGCTCACTCTGAATCTGCATGCTCCCTTTGAAGCTTGACTCCCTCTGAGTCTATACAATCTACGGAGCCACCTGCTTCTGTTGCATCTGTTGACTTCTTCTGAAGTCTAATCTCCTATGGACTGTGTTGGGAGGTTGCTCCTCCCTACTGGATCCTAAGGGTTGACTCCCTCTGAAATCTAGCTCCTTCTGAGTTGGTACATGGTGGGGTCGCCTGCCTCACCACTGGTGGAGTCATCTGCTTCTCTTCATAGTATGGCTTATTAATGCCATGTATTTGTATGAGAACATGCTTGTTTACAGCATCGTTTCTTGGTAGGCCCTTCTGGCACTACTGACTCTTACTGATGATCTGAAGAGTGGTCAAATTAACCATACCATCATCTTTGGAGCCTTTTGCTCCTCACAGTCAATCTCCATAAGAGATACTCTTCTTCATCTTCTACTTCACATGGGTGTGTATGTTCATGTACACAATTCTATGTCTCGGCTAGAAACTGTCTAAATAGTTGCCTCCTGCAACCATCATCATAGCTCCTTCTTAGAGCTATCACCTGTGACCTGCCCGGAACAAGAGACAAGAACAACATTTCCATGGTAACCTCCATGGAATGGTTAGTAATCAAGAACATCTCCTAGAGAAGATCAATTTCATCTTACAAACAAGTATATCATTAACAATGAGCATTTTCTTAATGGTAATCATACCGACAGTATTCAGGTGTACCTAAACAATTGATAGCCATAGCAAATAATAAAGCTGTAAAGACTGTTATCCTAGGTACAATACTTTCTTAAGCAACAACAATATAAAGTATCAAACCTGATATGCAAACCTGGAGTCTGGTGTTGTTGTCCTGCTTGAGTTTCCTTCTATCATTCATATGAAAACACCACTGTCTAAAAGACAAATTCTTCACCCTTTAATGCCTTTGAGTGCTCTTCGGCTTCTGCTGCATGTGCATGGTGTTTCTTCTTCTCCTTTTCTTTCTCATGTTTGTGAGGACATTGTGCGGCATAATGTCCCATCTTCCTGCAATTGAAGCATTGAACCTTTGACACATCCCTCTTACGACGTGGCTTCTTAGACCTCCTTG
>ML815072.1:85852-97577 GCA_009831015.1 Picea engelmannii
CCCCCCGGATAGGCGATTCCTCAGGCACAACGTCACCTGACTCAACCGGAAGTTCCGAAATAAGTTCTGCGAAGACCAATGACTTCTTGGACTTTGCTGAAACGAAGTCTAAGTCAAATTCTTGGAGGATGACCATCCATATACTGATTTTTTCGTCGATAAATCGTCATGTCAACATGTACTGGAATGGATTCACGACAGCTATGGTGGTGGTCTTGCGAAACAAAACATAGTGACGGAACCGTTGAACAGCATGAACTGCTGCCAACGCAAGTTTTTCAAGATGGGTATAATTAAGTTCCGGTCCTATGAGGCCTCGACTCAGGTAATAGATCACGTATTCAGAAAATGAATCATCTTCCTAAATTAAAACCATGCCTATGGTTGACTCTGCGGCAACCAGATATAATAGGAAATCCTTGTTATAATTCGGTGGCTGTAGTAGAGGTGCGGTTGTAAGGGCGTGCTTCAATGCGTCGAAAGAGCGCTGCACTGCTTCATCCCAGAAAAAGGGAACATCTTTCTTCAGTAAACGCATGAAGCCCTTGGTGATTTCAGCATAGTTGGCGATGAAGCATCGTAAGAAGTTCACCTTGCCTTGAAGACTCTGAAGTTGTAAGATTGTGCGTGGGGGGGGAATCTGGACTATTGCCTCCACCTTAAGAGGATCCACCATGATCCCTGTTGTTGAAACGATGAAACCTAACAAACGTCCTGACATGACGCAAAAGATACACTTGTTGGGATTCAAGTGAATCCTGAAGTAGCGACAACATTCGAAGATTAGTCGGAGGTGCATAGGATGATCCTTTCGCCTGCGAGAGTGTGATGCTAAATCATATAGATAGGCCTCGACTATATGCTTGAGGTCATGAAATGAAAAATCCATGGCCCGCTGGAAAGTGGCTCCAACATTCTTGAGGCCAAAAGGAATCTTACGATAAGCAAATGTACCCCACGGACAAATGAATGCCGTTTTGTGTTGGTCCTCGGGTTTGATTTGGATTTGGTTATATCTCGAAAAACCATCCATGAACGAAAAGGCTTCACAACCGGTGCACTCATCAATGATCTGATCGATGAATGGGGTTGGATAATTATCTTTTGGACATGCCTTGTTCAAATCACAGAAATCGGTACAGACACGAATCGTGCCTTGTTTTTTATCAACTGGTACGGGGTTTGACACCCACTGAGTCAAATGAATTGGGTATATGAACCCTGCCTTAAGCAATTTCTCAACCTCGTCTTTGATGGCTGCTTCTTTCCTAGTATTAACTGGACAAAGTTTCTGTCGAATAGGCTTAGCATCCGGATACGTAGTGATCTCATGTTCAACTATTTTTGGATCGATGCCTGGCATTTCCTCATAAGACAAGGCAAAAACATCACGGAATTCTTTGAAAAGATCCGTGTAAATCTGAATCTTTTCGGGGGAGCAATCCGCTTCGATGAAGACATTCTCCATGACGCTAGGGGTTCGGGATATGTTGATAGGTATGGTTTCAGTGATAGTTGCCATATTGCCCTCAGCATAAATTTCCTGTGTAGCTAAGAGGTTGATGGGACATGGCTGATCTCCCGTCATGGTGATAGTGAATTCTCCTGCCTCGATTCAGTGTAACTCTGGAAGGAAATATGATCTGTGATGAATATCTTCCTAAGGTCTGTCTGGTCTAGTCATTGCTTCGATTATAGCTTCATCAGAAGGCAAGACTAAGTCTAATGAATCAGTGGTAGCAAGAGAACCCTGAGCCCAGATAGGCTCTGGAAGTGGATCCAACTCTTGTGCGGGAGTTGGATCGGGAGTAGATGAAGTTTTCTGGACTAGAGAGTACGCTACTTCAGCTGCCGAAAAGGGCATGGACATGCCAGCGTTCCCTGTCTCATCCATCGTAGCTGATGGGGAAGGAAGATTCCACGGATCCTGAAAGTAAGTCGTGCGAAATGATGAAACATGAAAAATCTTAGCCTTGTGGTGAGTTGATATAAACTTGACATCGCTATGAGGAGGTGGGTAATCGAAAGTACCCATCAAAGATGGGCACAAACCAACTCCTATGTTAACGACACCGGCTTGAGGATTATCTATCATGGGAACCGTGGATGCCCCCAAGGCTGGGTCAGGTCGAGAGAAGGACAACTGATTAATGGTCACTATCCGGCCTTCATGTGGAAACAATAAGACTTGGAAAACTGTAGCGACCACTACTTGCATTGCATAAGTCCAACTACGACCTAACAATAGATTGTATTCGACGGGGGCATCAACTACCTCTACTTTGACGCACACAGTCTTCCCCCCTAACTGCACAGGGAAAGAAGGAATGATGCCATGCGGTCGAAAAGAACGACCATTGAACGCAGTGAGGAGAGTAGGTGACGGAGACAACTCAGGTTGGCCAATGGCTTTCCAGCATGCTAACGACATAACGCAAGTCGACGCGCCCTCGTCTACCACCGTGCGGAAGATATTCCGCGTAAAAGTTTTCATGGGATGAGCCAATACTATCTGAAATGCGACGTGGTAAGGCAAACGAGGTTTCAAGTTAGTCGTATCTAACATGATGGTACCTGGGTTACAAGTCTCAGTAGAGCCTAAAGCAGTCAACAAGGCTTTCCTCTGAGCAGGGCAACTTTGGAGGACCTCCAAAGTGGACATAGCACAAGGGGTTTGAGATAAATCTTCCACCACAGAGTAGTTCTGGGCAGCCCTTGCGTTTGGATTGTGAGAAGCTCGCTTGAACGCACCTTTTGGAATGCGTGTCATTGTTTCACCCAACGTCTTCTCGATCTGTAGAGGAAGAGATGGGATCTCGGCTTCTTTGCCCTTCTCAGAGGCGCTTGGTTTACTATAGTCGTGCGCTCTAGTTGTTATTAAAGCGTCACTTTTAACCATATATACGTTCGCGGAAGATGAATTGTTTGGGGGAGGGAAGTTTTCTTGGCTGCCCACCTCGGCACTTGTAGAGGCTTGAGTTAAATTTTGCCCATGCTGAAAGGGATTAGTCAACATGACTTGCTGTTGCTGTGTGACAAACTTATGGGCCTCCACAAGTCGAGGACATAGATGGGTCGGGTGGTCTTCCGCACATAAGTTGCACGGATACCTCGCCTTCCTTTTTTCCATGGTGCCCTCGCTAGCAGTATCAGTGGGTTTATTGTCCCCCTTACTCTTCTTGTGTTGTTTTTTCTTCCCTTCAGGCTGCTGGGTGGCCTTTGGGTTAGTCATCTGTACGGAATGTACTTCCGACGTTTGGGTAGGAGGAGCAGCCAAAGCAGTAGTCTGGCTGGCTGCTGAGTGTTGTATAGATAACTGTTGCAATTGTTTTGTCAATTGCTCAGCGGGCTTAGTTTGTGCCAAACCAACTATACCATCGGCATGTGGTTCGACCCTCTATCTGGTTTTATCCAGAATCGATCATGGTGCATCCGACAGGATGTTGTACAATAGACCAGACTGAGAATAGATAAGCTCAAACTGTTGAGCCCTCATGATGGCATCTTCCTCGGAGAAAACCCCTGAAGTCGCGACGTCTTTGGATAACTGCGGAACTAAAGAATTAAGGAACCACTCAAGCAGGAATGTTGGTGGGACGGGTACCTTGATAAGACTCTTTCGACGTTGCCACTCTCGAATATGATTCGAGATATGGTCCGTTGTCATCTGCTCGAAATTGTCTAGCAACTTTGTGCCGACGTTGTATCTCACAGGTAACTGGAAATGGTTAAGAAAGGCCATCACCAGTTCACCAAAAGAAGAATATCGTGAGCGGTCAAGCTCGATGTACCATTTCACGACACTCCCAATAAGAGTGCGTTGAAACAATCGCAACTGGATGGAGTCATCTTTCAGTGAGTTAGATGAGCACCAGAGATGGAAAGTAGTCACGTGATCACCTGGATCTTCGTTAGGCTTGGCCTTGAACTTTGGAATGTCCGAAGGAAACTTCGTTGGCATAGGAGGCCAACGCGGATCATGACAGATAGGATCATTTAACAACCGTGTCAAATCTGGCAAGTGTAACGTCGCCAAGAATGGTAGTTTAGGTTGCTGTTGATAGCTGGGATAAAAGGGTCCTGGAGTTTGACTGGCACCAGGTTGCCATGAAAAGTTGGGCGGCTGGCCCGGATTCTGGTAGAAACCATGGCCCTGACCAGTGTAAGGGTTTTGCATCTGAGGAGACATCATTGGCTGATTCCCCATGAAGGACATAGGATGTTGGGCATTCATCATGTTTGATCGACTTTGGAAAGGATTACCCCATGCCAGTCCCGAGGGGAGAGGCATAGAAGTCTGTCCGGGGTTCCATTGACCGTGGAAAGAATTACCCCAGAAGGACATTCCATAGGAAGGAACAGATCCTTGTCCTGAGTTCCAAGGTCCTGGTATATGTTCCCCCAGCGTAGGAATAGTACCCTGTGCTGGAGTAGATTGTCCAAAAATGGGTGTGCCCCCAGATGGGAAAGCAGTGGATGCGAAACTGTTATTACCAAACGTCCTGTTCCAAAAAAACGGTGACGAACCTACCGACAGAGTTTGCGAAGTTGTTCTTTGACTCCCGGCTCCAAATGAACTCGTGTGTGCAGGCGGCCCGACGGACTGCTGATGCAATCCACTAAGCGAAGGGGATGAAGGACGGATATGACCTCCAGCGTAAGGAAAAGCATTGAAAGGGATAGGAATGCCCCCAAGTTGACCTTGCAGAGGAGCGTTAGAGATTCCTACCCCCAGACCCAAAGTATGTAAAGTGGAGGAAGTGAGTACAGGACTTGTACCTGAACTAGGAATACCGTATGAAAACGGAGGGCCTGTCACACTAGGTGTGTAAGGAGGTGTGGTTGTCGCGATAGATGGGGTCGGTCCACTGTGCGACGTAGTTGTGGCCGAGACCATGGTGGCCCGGACCGTCGACAAAGGCAATTTAGGAGAAGCTTCTCCTGTGGTAGCAATGGTGATGGAGATGGAAGAAGTCCCAGAGGAAGTAACAGAGTTTGGTTCAATAACTGGGTTAGGCACTGACAGGCGTTTGTAAAATTGAATTGGCACAATAATGTCCAGCCAAGTATCAGTGTTTGAGGTTTCAACCGATCCAATATTGGCGGTTAATTCCTCCGGGAGTTGTTCGGGCTCAATGGTTTGAAACCCGGTTGCTTCAAAAGACCCTTGTTGGTCTAGCTTCCACCTCAAAGGTGGCGGGGGTGGCTCCAGTATAACTGGCGGCAGGCCCAGAAGCCTTCGTGACCGAAGGAGCTCTGGATCCTCCACTGTGTGAGAAGATTCACGACACGCTAAGGTATTCTACACGAACAAACAGTAACACACACTAAAAGAAGCCCCTATGAGATAATACAAGAAATCACTAACTATTTTGAAGAACAGTTACAACAACCAACACTAGAGCAACTTACCGGTGCAAGTGAAACTCGAATACGGAAGCACCCTCCAGGTATACTCTGCAAAGCGTGGCCCGATGCCTGTCCTAGGTACCGCGGTAGACCCCCGCAGTCACCTGTGTATGTCCCTAGAAAATATTGGCAATTAGTTTGCCATCACGTGAACAGTCACCGGGCGGGTACAGTCGATAGTTAGGTAGACCACAATGAGCAGGGTATCAACCCCGAAACCTGTCAAGGGTATCGAGAGCAAATGGTCTGGAAGATAACTGAGGACCTCGAATGGATTCGAGACTCACAAAGCTCCGTGGAAAATGCAAACGACGGAATCCCTCAACAAATCCTCGATATGTGTTCTCCACTACGCTCGGTCCAACTTTGGAGGGGTTATCTCCGCTACCTTTCCTTACGCGACCTCGTGTTTAGCCCCTGTGTTAGAGGGGGGTCCCGGATAACTTTCCGTAACTGGACTTCTACACTCCCTATTGACAGACTCCAATGTTTGGTTTGAGTGGCCTTGGAGAATTTTCTCTCCAACCTATTCCAAGGCCCTAGTCCTGAGCTAGTGTATGCACCCTACAAACAAAAAGTCTAATTGATTTTAATTAGAATTTCTTTTAATGGGATTTTTTACTTCACAAGGTATGAAAGTGAAACTGATGGTGTGTAAAGACTCAAAGCAAAATGAGCAAGAAATGCTTGGAAACAAAAACTTTTACAAACAATGCAAAAACCAGCAACTTTTCAACAAGAAAGACTTCTTTTCTTTTCAACTTTCCTAAGATTTCATGCAGCAAACACCAAGTAATTTCACTCAAATCCGCGAGCTACTTATACTCTAAATGCAGTGCAAAAACTTATGAAAAAAGACTTCTTCCTAGCTACTGATGCAACAACACAATCTTCAAACCAAGAAGAAAATGAAACAAGAGAATATTTTTTTTTTTTAATTGCAAAATGACGCAACAAAGGGAAAATGCCGACAAGCACAAAACCAGGAGAATGAAAAACTCTGGCTTAAAGCGCAGATCACAAAAGAATCAGAGAAAAGATGTGAAAAATAAATCAAGAAAGCACCGATTCTAACACTTGTCTAAAAACCATAAAACATTTTTTTTTTTTTTTGTCTTCTCTATCAAAACATCAACTAATAAAAACACCGGATAATGATAAGAGGTCCTAACCTACTGACTGTGCAGCCCCAGACTCAAAACCCTGAGAGGAACACTTCTCACCACAGGAGGGGATGACTGCCCCACCCAAGCTGAAAAGCAACCAATCAAGCCCGCGACTGTCACTGAAACAACACGCGTGCAAACGCCTGCTGAGCTATAACAGCGCGCGGGTACCCACGGGCTAACCTTAAACAAGCCGCGGGTCTGTATAAAAGCCAATACAAAACAACACACAGGCAGCCCAGACCTGAAAAAGGCCTCTGGTATTGACAACCGGGGTCTCTAAAAGGCTTGGATGCTTCTATTTTAACAGAAAAGGAAAATGAATGAAAAAGATAACAAACACAATAAGGCAGACTGAAAACAAGATAGTAAACCAGTAGGACCCAGACAGGATCCAAAAATACCCCTGAGAAGGTAAACTTCTGACAGGGAAGAGGAGACTGCCTCTCTAGCTTTCTGAATCTTACACGCTACTGAAACCTCTACAGCAAGCGTTCAAACGCGAGCTACAGAAGGTTAGGGAACGGGTTACACGTGTGCAGGCCTTCTGCAGGCCGCGTGTACCTCTGTGTGTCCCAATAATAGATGTCAAGCAACAGTCAAGGAAAAATTGGTATTAAGAACCAGGTTCCCTGCTAGCTTTGACCTAACAGAAAACAAACAAACAAAGAAATAGAAACTCTACTTCTTTAAACTACCCAAAAACCTCAATGAAATCCGGAAACCCTAAGAGTAAAATCCCCAGTGGAGTCGCCAATTCTGTTGTGGGGAAATTATACCCTACGGACTAACAAGCTAGGGCTTAAACTTGCATGCAGATCACGACCCTTAAGAAATTACTTTTAACCTTCTACCCCAAACCTAAAACCCTTTTTCACATGCAAACATGGAAAGAACCTACTAACCTTTTTTATCGACGTTTGGTGTAGATCCTCCATTGCACTTTATCTCCTTCCTTCTGCTGCTCCTTCCAAAGACAATCCTGCAATCAAGACAACAACACTATGCATGCATACTATTGTTCTACTAGAGGGTTAGAGATTAAGCATAAATAAAATAAAACATATAAGACTCGTGCATTGGGACGGGAAAAGTACTCTTTATTAATCTCAAGATGAATCAACTTACAATGATAATAGAGATCGGCCACCATTCCTTGATCCTAATCCTGGGCTCCTCCTCTTCTTTGTCCTCCAACTGCTTTGCTTGAATTCTCCTAAAGCTTGAGGAAAGGCTAAAGGGTTGGGACAAAACGAATTTGGCAATTGGACAGAGTTTCTTTGCTATGATTTTCCTCCTTTGAATAGTACCCCTACCCCTTATTTTATAGGCTAGAAGGAGCTAGGGTTTTGGACGAACTCTCGGCCATGCATGGCTGGGAGTTCCAGTTAACTGACCCAAATCTTTTCGTTCCGTCGAAAAATTTCCTATTTTTGTGCTTTGTTAGGTAAACACGGGCTGTAGTGGGCCAGCCAGCATTCCAACGCGTGCAGTATAAGGCCTGCCAGCATTCCAACGTGCCCAGTAATGGGTTAGGGCGTGGGTTACTTGTTTTAAGAGGTTTTTTAAGAGTCTGTTAAGCATGGCTTTGGTAATGAAGGGCAATGAGTTGGCCTGATGCCAGGTAAGCATGTGAGGTGCAATTTAGGGTTATAACATTCCCCTTATCAACATTGTTAACAACCTTTTTATCATTACCCCCCTTACCTTTCTTTCCTTTATCCTTTATTTCCCCTCAGACTGTTTGTTCTCCTTGGGGTTCGTCATCTGCACACTCTTTAATTCCGACATGTGGGTGGTGGGAGAATCCATACTAGAAGTTTGGCTGGCCACAATATGTTGTAGCGACAACTGTTGCATTTGGTTGGAAAATTGATCTGTGGGCTTGTTTTGTGCTAAGCCAACTATACCATCAACATGAGGCCCAAACTTTGGTTTGGTCAAGTCAAAGGTTGATTACAGTGCATCAGGAAGAATCTCATACAACATGTCATATTGTGAATAAAACAATTCCAGTTGTTGAGCCCTCATTATCGCCTTTTCTCAAAAAAAACTCTGGAAGTTGTGAAGTCTTTGGATACACAAGGAACCAAAGACTTCATGAACCATTCAAGAAAAAATGAATGAGGGACCTTTACTTTGATCAAGATCTTGCAGTGAAATCATTCTCAAATATGATTAGAGATATGTATGGCCTTAGTTTGCTCGAAATTGGCCAGTAACTCTGTGTCGACATCATATCTCACTAGTAGCTGAGAATGGTTTAAGAAAACCATTTCCAGATTGTTAAAGGAAGAAGACTTATATCCATCGAGATCAATATACCACTTCGCAACACCCACTATGAGAGTGCATTGAAACAATAAAAACTTGATAGAGTCATCATTCAGTGAGTTGGAGGAGCACCACAAGTGAAATATTGTAACATGATCGCTCGGATCTTTTCCAGGCTTGCCTTCAAATTTGGTATGTCTGAGGGGAACTTAGTTGGCACAGGAGGCCAATGTGTATCATAAAAAATAGGATCGTTTAACAACCTTGACAAGTATAGAAGATGAAGAGTTTCCAAAAAGGGTAACTTAGGTTGTGGCAGATTTAAAGGAAAAGAAGATCCTAGATTTTGGTTGGCTCCAGGATGCCAGGAAAATCTTGTGTGTTGACTAGGGTTTTGGTAAAAACCAAGGTTTCCTTGGACAATATAAGGAGTTTGTGCGCTAGTATGCATCATCGATGAATTCAAATAATTTGATGGCATACCCTGGGTATGGATTTCTCCCTGTATGGTATTCCAAAAACCTTGGTTGGGGTTGCCCCCAGCCGATCCTCCTGGCTTAGAAACTAAAACTTTCCCAGGGTTCCACTGAGCGTGGGAGGGGATTCCCCCGATAGACATCCCTTGCAGAGGTATAAAACCCTACCATATATTTCAAAGACCTTGAGAGGAGAATGTTCTTTTCATCACTCCTTGTTAAGGAACAAATCCTTGCATAGGGTTAGGCTGATTGAGAAAGGGGTTTCCCCCTGGAGAAAATTCGAACAAAAAGAAAGCATTTTTGCTAAAGAAACCAAATAAAGAGAAAGGAGTAGACCCAACTAGAGTCATAAAGTATTGAGGCCCTTGAATCCCTCCACTAAACAAACTGTAACTGGAACTAGGCCTGAATGGTTGCTGAAAAGCACCTCCAAGTGAAGGGGATGGAGGGGGGATATGACCCCCATCGTAAGGGACTACTTTGTATGAAGCATAAGTTCACCCGCGGTATCCTTTCATGGGAGCATTAGAACTCACTTCCCCCAGACCAATAGTTTGTAAAGTAGAGTAAGTTAAAGTTGAGCTTGTATCAAAACCTGACATCCCATATGTGAAAGGAGTTCCAGACATATTATGTACTATAGAAGTATGAATAGTGGTTGAAGTCATGGATGAAATTGTGTCACTGCCAGAAGTGGTAGGTGTCTGACTAGAGGTATTCCTTGTAGGTGAAGGTAGGGGAGGAGGTACGACACCCCCTCCACCTGTGACCAGGATGGGAGTATGAGGACTCCCAGTAGAAGTAGCATTACTTGCTTCCATATCCAATCGCTTAAAGAGATGACGATCAAGAGAAGTCACCTCAAGAGGGAATACCTTAACAAGGATTGGTGCTGAAAGATAAGTGATCAAAGGGTTTGCGGGCCTAAAGCCTTCAAATTCTAGGTTAGAAATGCTAGTCTCCTCTGGTGAAAGAATTTATTCTCTAGGAATAGGCTCGAGAAAATTTTATTTTGGCACAGTAGCTTCAAAATAACCTTATTTATCTAACCTTCACCTCAGCGGTGGCGACGTTGGCTCCAAATTTACCGGCGGAAGGCCCTGGAGCTTACACAAAAGGCAGAGCTATTGATATTCCACTTTTTGAAATGATCAATTGACACTCTAAGGTAAATCTAGGGAGAATCACATAACACACATTACAAAGTACCTAAAGGTAAATCAAGCAATCAATAGAATGGCAGAAAGAATAGTTACGCCAACCAACACTATAGAAACTTACCAGTGCAAGTGTAACTCGAACACAGAAACATCCTCTGGGTATACTTTGCAAAGTGTGATCCAAAGTCTATCCTAGGTACCATGGTATACCCTTGAATTCACCTATGTGAGTCCCTATAAAAGGAAACTAGGTTTCCATATTGCATTTAGTTACCAAGAGGGTACAGTCGAAAGTCAGGATGATTGTATGAGTAGGATAGTTATGTACGAAGCCTTTTAAGGGTATTGAAGGCAAATGGTATGGAAGAGAACTGAGGATCCCGAATGGATTTGAGGTCCATGAAGCTTCGTAGTCAAATGTGGTGAGAAAAATCCTAATAATGACCCTCAAATATGATCCCCACTATGCTTGGTTCAGATTTGGAGGGGTTATCTCCTCTACCTTTCCTTATGTGACCTCGTGTTTAGCCCCTGTGTTAGAGGGGGTCCCTGGATAACTTTTACAACACTGGACTTCTACACTCCCTATATTAGACTCTTAAGTTTATTTAAGTGGCCTTGAATAGTTTACTCTCCACACCTAAATCAAGGTCCTAAAGCCTAGTCTAATTGGTGTACACTATAAACAAAAAAGTCTGATTGATTTTAATATTAAGCGTTGATATTAGTGGCTTGATTACTCATGGGTATGGTAGTGAAATTCATGGTGTTCTTTGAGAGATGAAAGATAAGAGTTAAAATGATCTTTTAGAACATTGTGCTTTAAAATCAAATGAAAGAAAACTACGTCCTACAAGATAATATTTGGCTCTTTTAACTTTCAAGGGGAAAACTTTACAAAATGAAAACCTAGATCCTATTATGAAATCTATCCTAGAATGTTTTTTCATTCCAAATGCAATGAAACTACTTAAACTTTAAAGGAAGAATATAAGAAGGAACTTTGGGTTGAGAACTCTTTTCTTTTTATAAAAAAAAACCTAGGCTACTGCAACAAAACAAACATGCAAAGTAACATGCAAATGCAGTTAAGAAACTACAAACATTTTTTTTAACTTTTTATATGCTTATGAAATGAAAATAACAAACAACTGTATTTTTTCTTTTCAAATCATAAAAAGAGAGAAGGATGACAAACCAGAGACTGAATCAGGTCCTAAACCACTGCCAGAGAGCA
>ML815073.1:43906-57717 GCA_009831015.1 Picea engelmannii
CTCTTGTTGAAGAATTTTCTTTTGCCATCTTTCATTACTAGGCCTCGGTTGGAATCTGTTATTCTGGTTTTGGGAACTCTCCATGGCTATCAACCTATTCTGCAATGCACTAAGTTGGGTAGCATGAGTGGCTTCCATTCTTTCAACCATCTCTGTTATGGCCTTTAAAGGGTCATAGGATGGATCTTTATTATCTGGGACTGTTGCTTTTTCTTTAGGATCTGATTGTTTTGAAGAACTGCCTCTTGTGAATCCTGGAAGGTTTGACTTTCTTGAAGCTTGCATATTTTTGTCAATCTTGACGGCGGTTTATTGAGCCTTTTTGAGGTCGGTGGGTTCTTTATCTCTTAGTTGATATCTCATTTCACCACCAAATGACTCAATGTAGTAGATCAAGATAGCACTCTCAGGAGGTTTGATGTCTTGATGCATGCTTGAAACTAATTCATTGAATCTTTTGTTGAACTCATCCATGGTTTCATTTTCATTCTTCTTCATTGTGTTGAGGGCCGCCAAAAGATGACGGTGATCTCTTTTCTCCCCCCACTTTTCAGTAAAGGCATCAATGAGTTCTTTCAAGGTTTTGAAAGTGTTATCTGGCTTGTCTTCATACCAGTCTGAAGCATCATCTTCTAAGGAAAGGACAAATAAATTCATTTTTACATCTTCATAATCATGTGCAACACACCATTTATTTATACATCTCATAAAAGATTTGACATGCATTTTAGCTGAAATGACATTATTGCCTTGGAAACTAGGAAGTTTTTCAATTGCCTTTTCAGGAATAACATGTGGATAATTGTTTATTGCACTAAAATCACATGGAGCATATATGGCCATTTCTGAAAAACTACTAGTAGCAAAAATCAAGTGGATATTAGAAATGGAATGAGTTCCTAAATGACTAAGTACTCTACGAAAAGAGGCTTTAGCTAACCTCCTTCGACAAACCTTCTCAGGCTTAGGAATGAAGTTAAGAATGCCTTCTGAATTCCTCCTTGTAGAATACCTAGTTAAATCTGAATTAAGTGGAGTCGCCAGATGGTTGAGTCTATTTCTGATAAAATACAAGCATAAAAAACTAAGTAAAAATAAGGAGAAACAAGTCGTGTTCCAGGAATAGAAAGATTTAACCCCGGAAACGGTGCCAAAAATGTTGCCGCCTTATACACACCTGGGAGACGTGGAACAAATATTCAATCCACTCGGTGTGTCCCTTGGGGCAAGTGAGAGTTAAGGTGCTGTCACCTAATCCTCAACTCCTCCGTCTAGGCCAACTCCTATCGAAGCCAAGGGGGGTAGTCCCTAACAAATATACTAAGGCTTTGAAATAAGCTAAGTACAAAATATGAAATCTAGGAGTTAATTATTCTTTCAAATCATCAACCATAAACTGATAAAACATGAAGCAAACATTCACCACGATATATAATCAGATAAGCATGTACTTGCATCAAAAGGATACTGAGAGACAATTGTTAGGTGCTAGTTTCATTTAAATTAGATATATAACCAAACTTAAAATGAAGCCTGTGGCTTTGCTAAGTGTGAAAAATTGAAACCTGTGCCTTAAAGAGAATCGTGGGCAATGTAGTTCGAGTATTTTATTAGGATAAATTAATGTTCAGTTAATGAAATGGTTTGGGCCTCCTTAGAGGTTAACTCTTTGTTTGGAAACTTGCGGAGAGCTTTACCGAAACCCAATGGTCTCACTAGTAAAACTCACTCAAAGTGATGGATGTCCAAAACGGGTGGGAAGCCAGGTCCTGAGAGGGCCCGCCTTACTTCTCAGTTCACTTCAAGGCGTTTTCCCGCGCATCAAGTTAACTACTTTGGGGGTTGTCCTAATTAAACTACCAACCACTGACCAACACAACGTGTATGAACTTACTCGCAGCAGATCGAGACAAGCTCACAACTGGAAGGGTCAAGAACTGCATTGTGAGCTAAGGGGAATTTGTTTATTTTATGACAAGAAAATAAATGTGAGACTAATTACTAGATCCACACTGACCAGGCCCCTTTCGAGGTCGCTGAGGGGATGGTTTATTTGCCAAATTGAAATTACGAAAAATAAAGCTCATCTAGCAATTAGTGTTCTACTGTGCAAGCAAAGAAATCTAATCTAAACTGATTAATTGTGCTTTGTGATGGAATAAAGATTACTTTAGCTTACTTTACTTATGCAAAATCAAATCTAGCTAAAACTTGCAAAATTTGACAACACCACCGAAAACACTGCTTCCCCAGGGGGAATGAAGAGCGGGAGCTTGTAGCTCCACTAATTTTATTAAGATCTTTCACAAGATTTTATGGAAGTGACTTGTGACCATTTATTAGGGGGATCACAAGTGTTTACAATGCTTTACAAAGATTTATGATGTAAAAGGGTGCTCCCGGGGGTCTCGGATGCTCCTAATCCGCCCAAAATGGATAGAGTTTCCTCCTATCTGTTCATCAATCTGCACAAAACAGCGAACAAAAGATAGAAAAATATGCCCATAAACACTTTGGAAGTGTCTTGGGTTAGTAGTGAAAATCTACAAAATTTTCTAAGTTAAATTCTACAAAAATCGGCAAAAGGAACTAAGAAAATCAAGCTAGAAAGCTAGTTTCCTTAGGGTCTTTTGTGGCTGTTCTAAAAAAAAAATATCAGAGCACTTAGATGCTAGATTGATCAATGCAAACACTTTGGAAGATTACTATCCTTTAACCCTCTAAAAATTTCAAAAAATTTAGAGTAAATGATGATCTTCTTATGCTAGATCTGGATTTTTTTTAAGATGACAATTTTAAGGAGAGAAATCAGATCTAAGCTACCACTTGCATGCATGAAAGAACTTATGATTTAGCTAAACAAAATAGATCTGAACATGCTTGCATATGTATAAATGTAACCAATGAATTTGCTTTTCAAGAGAATGAGAGAAAGAACAAACTTGTGCTTTTAGAATGTATTGGGCAATGGAGTCCTTGTTTGGTGAAATGAAGAGGGAGTTTCTTCAAACGTCTTGAAGAAGTAGAAGGATCAAACTAGATTCTCCCAATCTCCAAATAGAGTGTCAATTACTTCACAATCCTTTCACAATAAAGGGTTAGAAAAATGGTGCCACCTACAAGCAAGACTCCAATAGACAATTAGTTAAACAAAACAAAATTGCAATTGGAAACCCTACCAATAGATAAACAATAGAATCACTAATCAAGCAAGCTTAGTAGTCCAATCCATGTAAGCAACAATACTTCTACAATGACCAAATTTTAAACCAAAATACAATAGCATATATCATGAAACAATATCACCTCATTTAGAAGCATCCACTCATTTGAACACTCCACCAATCTTGACCTCCAAAGTCTTCTTTTTATTCCAAAATATGAGGAAGAGTATTACAATAGAAATAGTACACAAGTGCTTTCTTCCCAAGCTCCAACTAGCAAATAATGGGAGATATCTCTCTTATTTATACAAAAGTGGGTGAAGATCCCAATGAGGAGGGCGCATTAGTCAAGGAGGAGGGCACACCACATGGTAGAGGGAGGTGAGCCAAGTGTTGGAGAGTGGGCTGCCACATCTCAACACATCACACATATGTCAAATCAAAGGATTGGAGGAAGGAGGGCGCACCATCTCTCCTTATTGTGGGCTGCCACCTCAAGGGTGCGCCACCTCTCCAAGAGGGCCGCACTTCCCCAAAAGCACATGTCTAAATCAAATAAACAACTCATCAATCAACTCTCAATCAAGTTGAGTTTGTCCCCTTTGACTCTCACCTTGACTTTTGTGCCTTTACATCAACTCAAACATGTCCCCACATGTTCCTTTATTTTTGCCTTTGCTGGTTTTTATTGATTTAATTTGACTTTTTTGGGTTTTTGAGAGTAAAATTAATTTTAAGTGATTAAAATCACTAATTTTACTCAAACTAGTGGGTATTTAGGTAATATGGGTGCTCTAGGTCGAAAAATGAGCATCCCTATGGCTTATTTGGTCCCCTAATACCATTTTTTAAATGTATCTTTATTTTTTAATTAAAAATTACCAAATTCTGACAACTTTTTAATTAACTGAAAAAATTAAAAAATCCTAGGGGGGACTTAATACATTTCCATAAGAGTCTAGGGGGATGTTTAGCATGGTAATATACATTAGACACTAGGCTTAGATCCATGCTCAGGCCTAACCATGGGCATATACTCCAGTACTGGAGGAATTGAGTGAAAAAACTTATAAATTATAAATTGCCTGAAAACGACAAAATATAATTAGTAAGTGAAAAAACACTCCAGAGTATAACTCATGCTTAGGACTTAAGGTGGCTAGGACCTCTTACAATTTCATCATGCAAACACCTCTTATGACAATTTTTTATGGAAATGTAAAGAGAAAATGTGGTCTTTACGACGGACTGAACTTCTGAACTCTAAATTTTGAACAAATGATGTTCAAACTTTGGCGGCTCGTTGGAAGTCCATCTTAGTGCAAATTTGATGGATAACATTGGCTCCATATGGGGACGTGTGATGGATCTTTTATTCTTTAAAGGAAAACATACGCGAATCCAAAATCATATGACCTGCATTCACCGAAAGTTTTTGTCAATAAGATGTCCATATATGAAATCCAACATTAAACATGAGTTGCGGAAATGATATACATGTATATACAAATATTTTACAAAAATAAACTATGTACAAAAAAATTTAAACGATGTACAATATTCTACAAAGCTAAACTATGTACAAGAAATAAATGAATTTAAAGTACATAGGATAGGGTTTAGAGAATATGATACAACAGATGTCCCATGGACATCAGATGACTTCGTTGAAGAAGAGCTTGAGAAGTTGACCATTTATTGGTAGTGGCAACTTCTCACCGTCAAATCTGCTTAGGACAAAAAAGTTCTTTCCAGCTATGTCCTGGATAATAGAAGGCCCTGCCCATAAACTGTCGAACTTGCCGTGGCTTCCTGGCTTCTCTCTTCGTTTGTCCCATAGGAGGACTGTATCACCTGCCTAGAAATCCCTCTGTCTTGAGGACTTATCAAAGGTTCTTTTTATCTTTTCCTGACTTTTAATGCTTTGATCAAGGACTTTTCTTCTATTTTCATCTAGCTCAATTATCTGATCAATCCTATTTTGATGAAAATCTTCGTCTAAGCCATACTTTCGGACAAACTGATACACTGGAAGTTTGAGGTGAACTGACAAAGTGACATCCAGGCCATAAACCAATTCGAAAGGACTCTTCCTTGTTGAACTTTTCTTCGTGATTCTATCAGCCCAAAGTGCAAACTTGATCTTATTATCCCATTTTCTTTTGTTATCCCCAACTGTTTTCTTGAGAATTGTCATTAAATTCTTGTTACTAGACTCAACAAGGCCATTACCCTGAGGATAATAGTTCGATGAGTGGGATAATATAATGCCATATTTGAAACAGAATGAGGATAGTTCTGTGGAGCTGAAGGCTTTGGAATTATCAGTAGTTATTTCTACTGGCACACCAAATCTAGTGATAATTTTATCTTCAAGAAAGTCCATGACCACTTTATTGGTTTCCGACTTGGTGGGTATAGCCTCTACCCACTTTGTAAAGTAATCAGTTGTTGTGATTATCCAAGTATAGCCATTACTTGAATTATCTTTAAACTGTCCAATGAAATCAAGCCCCCACTGCTGAAGAGGGGCTTCCACCACCACTCTCTGTAATGGCAAGGCTGCTAGCTTCTACTTCCCAGTAAACAATTGACACTGCTGACAACCCCTGACCATTTTGTGCACATTTGAAAGTATAGTAGGTCAGTAGTAACCTGCTCTGAGGATTTTGTGGGATGTGGTTTTGGCTGTAAAATGCCCACCATGAAATCTTGAATGAAAATCAACCAAGAGTATTTTGGACTCAAGCTCATCAACACATCTAAGTATTACCCCATCGGGGTTCCTCCACCCCAATCCATCCTGAATAATACAATATTTAGCTGCCTTCAATCTTAATGCTCTTCTCTTGTGACCAATCAAGTGACTACGTCATGTGAGATTTGAAAGGAAGAAAATGATATCAACATACCATTCGTGTTGTTCTAACCTTTGAAGTTCTGGAGATAAAGTTGGCCTACCTTGGCTGTTTTGACAGACTAGGTCCAAAGCTTGTTCATTACCTTTGGTTAGCATTTGAGCTAATCCTTGACCTTTGATTAATTTGGTGGGTTTGATATCTAGATCATACTCTTGTATTTTTGAAACCCACTTTCCCTTGACCCCCAAACAGTCTTGTTGTCCAAGGATATCTTTCACCGCTGGGTGAGGTACATACCCCACAACTTTTGAATATCCTATGTAAACTCGAAAATGTTTAAGGGACTTGACCAAGGCATATGCTTGCTTTTCCATAGTTGTGTAATTAAATTCTGAGTTTTGCAATGCCTTGCTCATGAAAGCAATGGGTTTCTCTTGACCATCATCATTCTTTTGGAGCAACACTCCTGCTATAGTATCCTCAGAAGCAAAGGAGAAGATTTGAAAATCTTTAGCATAGTTTGGACTAATTAGTATAGGGGATTTACCAATTGCATCCTTAATCCTCTTGAAAGCTCTTCTTCCTTCTTCTATCCACTCAAACTTGACATCTTTCTTTAGTAGTCTTTGGATAAGTTTCAAAGTTTCGACCAAATTTGGGATTAACTTGTTAGAATATAGAAGATGGTGTGCTCATTTTACCATTGACGATACCTTCATCACCCAACCATAGGCCGAAGCCTCCCTCCGAGCACCTTAACCTTGACCGAGAATTCTTTCGGAAGCAAACCCTAGGCTAGATAGCCAAACAAAGAGTAGCGCATCAATCCCCAAGGATAACGCATCACAAAAGTATGATAAGATGTTCCAAACCCTAGCCAAGAGATATCCAAGCCAATACTGAAACTAGCTGCGGCTGCAGCTGCACCTGCAACCCTCCTCCAAACCTGCACACCAGACTGCAACTGCAGTGCGCACCAACTGGAAAACTGCAATTCTAAGATGCTGCAAATGAGAATTGGCGCCCTGTATTTATAGTAATCCTGTCAGTTTTGCTGGGGCCGATTTCTCCTTCTGGGTATGTGTCTGTTCAGTATATTATTATTATTTCTGGCCGACTTCTTCTCTTGGAGGCTAATAGCCTAATATAAATTATCTTCTTGAGCCGACAAGGCTTCTAGGGTTATTAGCCAATTCATTAGGGTTTCTCTTGCTTCCCGGAGTCTTCTATTCTCGTCAAGTTCACACGTGGAGGTAAATACCTCCCGCAACGACCATAATATTATCACTCCCTCCTAGCTAGAGAGGTATTTACAGGTAATGGACTTGAGCACAAAATATACCATTTACCTGCTAGCATCAATATAGTCATCTAGACTATTTCATGACTAGATCATGAGCATCACCATCATCATCAGCTGCATCATCTCTCAAAACCATACTTTATCTGAGTAGTTAGATATGATGCTAGATAAGTCACTCTCGCCATAGAGTGATACAAGAGGAGTAAAAGCTCTGAACTGTTTTTCGTCTGGAAAATCTCTGTTCATCATTCATCTGAATGATCATTATCTCCAATAAACTGCTGATAGTCTTCAAGGCAATTAGAACGAGGATAGAACACACCCGTGTCTATTCATAGTAATACATAACTACAATCCAATGGTTAACTACCACATCAAGTAACACACAAGTACTTGATCAACAACGTGTGGTTACGAACAGTGAAACATATTCACCACAGTAGTCCTTGTCTACTGTCATATAGTCTTCATAACAAACATCTGAGAGCATCCTGCATAGAAACAATGTTATGATAAAAACTGTATCATCTGGGCCAATCTTTCACTCATGTCTGTGAGATCTGGAAGAATGTATGCCACCACAGTAGTCTTCATCTGCATAGAAACAATGTTATGATAAAAACTGAATCAACTGGGCCAATCTTTTACTCACGTCTGTGAGATCTGAAAGAGTGTCTGCCCTCAGTATAGAATATCGACAATAATCATCTGGGCCAATCTTTCACTCACGTCTCTGAGATCTGAAATAATGTCTACCCTCAGTATAAAACATCAATAATAATCATCTGGGCCAATCTTTCACTCACGTCTATGAGATCTGAAAGAGTGTCTGCCCTCAATATAGAATATCAACAATAGGCTATCTGCCCCATTCTTTTCAACCAAGGAAGAAGAATTATTTCTGACTCTGGACCATTTCTCACCCTGGGCCATTCATCCGACACTAAACAAGGTGTAACTTGGAGAGAATGAGTCTGCTCTTGAGAAATGTTTAGACCATTTCTTACCCTGGGCCATTCCTTCGACACTAAACAAAGTGTAACCTGGAGGGAATGAGTCTGCCCTAAGGAATGACTGTCCTGGACTATTCCCCACCCTGGGCCATTCTTTCGACACTCAACAAAGTGTAACCTGGAGAGAATGAGTTTGCCCTCGAGGAATAATTGTCCCTGATTGCTGAGCCTGGACTACTCCCCACCCTGGGCCATTCTTCCGACACTAAACAAAGTGTAACCTGGAGAGAATGTGTCTGTATCAGGCTGGTACAATGACTGGTTGTTTTGGTTTCTCTTCCTTTCTTGGAATCTTCATGTTCTTCTTTAGCTTTTGGGTTCATGGAGTTTCTTATAGATTCCATGTCCTAGAGATTTCACTTCTTACCTTCATTATAGGATCACATATCTAGATGGACAACCATGAATACTTTAAGGCTTCTGAGGAAGTCTTCTTCTGCGACTGAACTGAACATGTGTTGTCTTTCATGACTGCTACCATGGATATATATATTTCATCATCTTCAATGAATCATAGGATTAGCTCCCTCCTAATCCTTGCTTCATGTAAGAGTGCATATAATCTGCTCCCTTCATCTGACTGAGTCCATGCTTCCGTCTCCGTCCTTATTGTCTTCTACAATATATAATAGAGTCCACGCTTCCATCTGCATCCTTATTGTCTTCTGCAATATATAATTGGCTCTTCTGTCTGACAGAGTCCATGCTTCCATCTTAGTTGTCGTCATAAGTCTTTCTCCAATTTTTCTTGATGTCTGACTTCTAAGTCTCTTCAAAATTTATTCTGATTTCGGCTTATTTTGTAATGGATTTCACATGATATATTTCATTCTTTCATGTGTAATATCTAATGATAACTCTTTTCATCTTGTTTGTTCTTTCATAAGTATAGTTCTTCTTGGAACACATTATCTTCCAAGAGATAGATATACAAGATATGTACAGAGACGATGGAAGCAAGATAAGAATAATGTTGTTTACCTTTTAGTAGAAGAAGTCTCTTCCATCCTGCTTAGTCTTCTTTGTAGGTTCCTTTTCTTCGGCGATTGATGCTTCATGCTTCTCTTTCCTTTTCTTTAGCTCGAGACACTGGTTCCTGTAGTGACCGTACTTTTGACAGTTGAAGCATTGTATTTTTGAAATGTCTTTTCTTTGTTTTGGCTTCCTTCTTGAATCAAACTTTCTTTTGTCCCTGAAGTTCTTGAATTTTGCTGTGAAGGCTTGATCATAGTGCTTCTTTTGAGGTTTCTCTTTTGCATTGATCCTTGATTCTTCTTGAGCACATCAAGTCCAAAGTTCTTCAAATGTCGGGTACTCCTTCCTTGTGTTCATGCTTGGGGCAAATGCATCATATGTCTTGGGAAGACCATTGAGTACTATGTTTACCAATTCCTTTTCTGAAGTGATCTCTTTAATAGATTGTAGTTGATCTCTTAGCTGAGAGATCCTTACAAAGTATGATGTTATTCTATCATCATCATTCATCTTCATGTCACGAAGCTCATTCTTCAGACTCATAACTTGTCCAATGTTTCTGACTGAGAAAAGATTTGTTAGGGCATCGTACATCTTCTTCGATGAGTCAAGATGGGAGATGTAGGGTATCAAGTGGTCTTTTATGGAATCCATTATGATACTCATGGCATTGATGTCAACGTCTTTGAACTTCTCCATAGCTGCAACGTTCTGAGGTTCCTTCTCTTCTCCTTCTTTAAACTCTGGCTTCACGATCTTTCCTTTCACAATATCCAACACTTTATTCTTAGCAAGGATGAGGTCAATCCTTGTCTTCCATGCTATGAAGTTAGAGGCCCCATCTAGCTTGTTCTCAGACTTCATAGAGTTCATCATGGCTTGCTTGACTTGGTCAAACCCCTAGATTTGACCAGAAATCCAAACTTCACGTCTTGGCCTTCTGAGAGTACTAGGAGATGCACTGGGCTGGGCCGCACTGATCTATCCAGAGATTAGGTCAATCTCGTCACTTAAGGTGCCTCAACAAGAGGTTTAGGGTTTTTGCAACTGCTTCTGCTGGTAACCCTAGCTACAGTGCTTTTGAAAACTACTCCTGCTAGTAACCCTAGCGGCAATACCTCAACGAGCTCAATATCTAGTGGCTATGTTTCCTTCCAACGTTTTAGGCTAACTGAAGGGGCGTGGGCCCATAACCTATTAGAATATAGAAGATGGTGTGCTCGTTTTACCATTGATGATACCTTCGTCACCCAACCATAGGCCGAAGCCTCCCTTAGAGCACCTTAACCTTGACTGAGAATTCCTCCGGAAGCAAACCCTAGGCTAGATTGCCAAACAAAGAGTAGCGCATCAATCCCCAAGGATAGCACATCAGAAAAGGCTGATCAGATGTTCCAAACCCTAGCCAAGAGATATCCAAGCCAATACTGAAACTAGCTGCTGCTGCCGCTGCACCTGCAACCCTCCTCCAAACCTACGCACCAGACTGCAACTGCAGTGTGCACCAACTGGGAAACTGCAATTCTAAGATGCTACAAATGAGAACTGGCGTCCTGTATTTATAGTAATCCTGTCAGTTTTTCTGGGGCCGACTTCTCCTTCTGGGTATGTGTCTATTCAGTATATTATTATTATTATTTCTGGCCGACTTCTTCTCTTGGAGGCTAATAGCCTAATATAAATTATCTTCTTGAGCTGACAAGGCTTCTAGGGTTATTAGCCAATTCATTAGGGTTTCTCTTGCCTCCCAGATTCTTCTATTCTCGTCAGGTTCACAAGTGGAGGTAAATACCTCCCGCAACTACCATAATATTAACAGAACCTTCTTACAAAGTTAATTTGACCAAGGAAGGAGTGTAAGGATTTCTTGGTTTCGGGTAAAGGGACCTGTTGTATGGCTTGTACCCTTTCTGGGTCCATTTTTACCCCATCTTTTGTTATGATATGACCCAACAATTTTCCTTCATCAACTCCTAAGATTGACTTGGTCGGATTTAAGGAGATGCCATATTTTCGACATCTTTCAAATACTTGTCTGAGATGACTTATATGATCATCTCTTTCTTTTGAAAACACAGTCAAATCATCTTGGTAAATCTCAATGATCTTTCCCATCAATTCATGAAAGGAAAAATCCATGGCTCTTTGAAATGTGGCCCCTGCATTTAACAATCCAAATGGCATTCTAAGGTATTCAAAGGTACCCCATGGTGTGGTGAAAGTTGTCTTATTTTGATCCTCTTTTCTCACCAATACTTGATTGTATCCGGAGAAACTATCTAACATGGACATTATTTTCGACCCAGTAACTCTCTGCAAAAGAGTTTCCATATTGGGTAAGGGGTAGTTATCCTTAATACATGCAAGATTTAGATTTCTAAAATCTATACATAGTCTTATCCCCCCATTTTTCTTTCTAACTACCACCAAGTTAGAACACCATGCAGAGTGCCTTGTTAGGGCAATGATGCCAACATCCAACATTTTCCTTAGCTCTGCCTGAATTAAAGGTGCCAACTTAGGATTTATTCGCCTAAGTTTCTGTCGGAAAGGTTTTGTGTCTTCTTTGACTGGGATAGTATGTTGAAATACATCATCTTTATAAGATTTGAGTTCGTCATATGTAAAAGCAAATACATCCCTATACTCATTGACACGACTTATTAGTTGCTTTCTTTCTTTTTCTGAAGTACCCTTTCTGATTTTTATGAGTCTTGGAGCTTCTTCAGTCCCAATGTTTACTTCTATGTAGCTGCCAGGTTTTATTACTTCCTTTTTCCTTTTGTGCATTTCATGCCTGTCAAAGATCTTTTCTAGAGCAGTTATTCCTCTAGGGGCCAGATTCCTTATTGAGTCATCCTCCTCGAGATAATCTTTGCCTTCTTCTTTATAACTCACATTGAAATCTGAGAATTCTTGAACATTATGAATGAATCTTAGGATTTGTTTGTCATCTCTGAAAACTTGCCAATGATCAACATTATCTGGAACTGAAGGTCTAAAGATTATTTCTAATTTTCCTTCTCCTTTGATTAAATCTTCTGAAGGTTGGAGGGTTGAAGCTGCAACTGCCAAACTGTTGGCTAAACTGTTTTGGTCCCTAGGTACTGAAATGATATCCATAGCATCAAACATTTCTATGGTATCCCAAATTGCATTTCTGTATCTCCTTAATCTTTCACTTTTGCATGCAAATTTATTTTTAACCTGGAGGATGACCAAGTCTGATTCACCCTTGACATTTATTATTTTTATCCCCATATCTTTTGCAATTTCCAGGCCTAGTAGAAGTGCTTCATACTCAACCACATTATTTGTTGCATCAAATTCTAATCTAAAAGCAAAATTGTGAGACTTTCCGGTTGGTAAAACTAGGACAATCCCAGCCCCTTTTCCTGATCTTGAATGTGCACCATCAAAGTTCATCTTCCAAGCCTTATTACTTTCTTTTTCATCCTTAAATTTTTATTCAACTGGTGCTAGGAAGTTTGAACAAATAGAGAAATTTCCCATGTCAGATGTTTGGCATATGAACTCATTGAATTTCTCTTTAGGGTGTTCTATATGGTACTTCCTCTCCATTTCTCTAAAGAGTCTCAAATGTTCTGTTGATGGAGGAGCATATGGGATAGTTGCAAAGGAAAAATCCATGTTTATGCAACCACCCATGTGAGCTCCCCACTTTCTTGAGAGTAGCATACCCCAAGCATCTGGCACATCAATTACAAGCACATCCATTTCAAAAGAAAAATCTGGGTGGAAAGCTAGCTTAACTAGCAGATCTATGATAATCCCAAGGGTTTCAACTTCCCTGGAATCCATGGCACATATGTTTTGGTAGGGCCTTGTAACTTTGAGGCCTAGCCTTTGCATGATTCCTTTAGTAATGATGTTTGATAAAGCTCCTGAATCATACATATAGTTATGTAACCACTGATCATTTATTTCTAGAGACACAAAGAAAGGGGGATTCTCTTCCTTGGTTCTATCTCAGCTGGTTAAAACCACTGGTGGGTCTCTGTGTATTTCCTTTTCCTTTTCCTGATTCTTATCTACCTCTTGACTTTTTACAACCTTTTTACTATCAGGAACATTTATCGCTTTGAGTAATTTTTCCTTTTGTGAAGGAATTTTCAGAAGGTTTGATACTGGAACCAATATTTTAGCATTCGAAATCCAACTACCTAAATCAATAGATAGATCAGTAATTGGAAGGGGAGTAGTTACCTTGGGAAAATTTGTTTGAGATTTGCTTGCAACTTCTCTCCCTTTCCTTTGGTAAACAATTCCCTTATGTCTATCCATCTCTAAAATCTGCTCGTTTGTGGGCTTGTGTCCATAAAGCTTGGTGTCATTATCATACTCTTCAACCACTTCTTTTGACTGTTCACATCTTTCTTGCATTTGGAGCCAATGATCCATTGATAATGGGTGAGTTTCTCCAAAATTGTTTATGTGGTTAGAGCTTCTTGAATGCCCCACAAAGTTGTTTGTT